>JARQSU010000788.1:18661-56703 GCA_030142265.1 Calameuta filiformis
AGAGAGAGAGAGAGAGAGAGAGAGAGAGAGAGAGAGAGAGAGAGAGAGAGAGAGAGAGAGAGAGAGAGAGAGTCTTAATCGCGGATGCTGCCTGCATTCGCTTCTAATTCCGCTGGGACCGAAGGAGTCTGGGTGGAAGCGCGAAAGGGTTGGCCCACTTCCGCTTTAGAGAAAGGTCGTCAAGCGGCGACACGTTATCCGCCCACAACACATCGATGTATATGTATACACGGATCCTCTAGAGATGGAACGAGCCAAGTGACGTATGGGGGTGACATGTGCTGCTAACTTTCGCGTCTATCAACGGCGTCACACGTTTCTCCAGCTCACGTGGGGTGGTTGGTAACGTCGCATCGCGTATGCGTTACCTGTGAGGACGCGCAGCGCGCGCATCCTGCCCCCCCCCTCCCCCACTCCAAAGACCGAGGCAGGGTCAGCGCGCGCTGATGCAAAAAAAAGAAAGAAACCTCGACATATTTATGGAAGTGTCGTTGCCAGCAGCAAAAAGCAATGGTGGAAAGGGAGAATATCACGAGCAACAGCTTATAGCTGTAGACGATCTGTGAAATTCGTTGGTGCGACGCTCGAATCTCGACTGCCGAGCATCGACTATTATTGCTATTGTGCACCCTCTGCTTCGAACATCGATTCAAGCTCGATCGAGCTCTCTACCCTCTGTGCGACGGGAATGCTAAGCCTAACGCTATGCCCCCTCCCCCTCCCCCTCCCCCCAGCAGAGCCTTATGGGACCGAATAAAAGGTCATGTGGGAGCACGCGCGCTATAAGATATAAGAACGAGAGTGGCGCCAACTGGCCGAATTGTTTTAATCACGTGCCTCGCTAACGAAAGGAAGCGTCGACAGCCTCATTTCCAGGCGCGGAAACGGGCATTTCCATCGTTCTTTCTGTTGGCGACTTGGTGGATTCTGTCGGCACTTTTCACGGCCGGGCGAATATTTCATTTCACGGACTGAGGGCGCGATACTCAAAGCTGCGCACATAACTCTGGCTCGATCGCTCCCGACTCCAGGGAGTTGTAACTTTTTGACAGTTTAAGGGTGCGCCGTTCGGGAGCTCAATGTGATGCCGAGCTGCGAGCCTCAAGGAGAAGCTGGAGACGCGGGAGACGCGGGAGGGGCGGCTCTTGAGCTTTGGGATAGATGGGGGAGGGGGCGGGGGGGGCTAACTTTGCCTCCGTAGGTGTTAACAAGTGACGGTAGGGCCACGGAGAACTCATAGATCAAGGAAAACGCGCAGGGGATGAAATACTGGGGGGGTTGGCCTGGTTAGCATAATGTCAGCTGAAGGGGAGGCTGAAGGAATTTCTTAAAAATGTCAAGAAGACTCGCTCAAGCGCTTTTATACCTAATCCTCTCTTGTCCTTACTCGGGTAGTTGGTTCCTTTTTTAAGGGAGCCTCGTGCTCTGATTGGTCGAGTGTTTCGTACGCGACTGCAGTCTCCTGTTGCTTGCTTTCTCTCTCTCTCTCTCTCTCTCTCTTTCTACATGTATACGTATATGACTGCTAATTCGAGTATCGAACGGTTGATCCAATTTCTCGATTCATGCGCGACTTACCACGTAGAAAGAAGAAGAGACGCAGGCGAGGTGCGTTTGTCGTTAAATAAACTAATTAAATTCTGGGAACATCAAAGAGGGCCGAATTGGTAAGAAATAATAGAATGATGGCGACACTGGTAATTTCAGAGCTGCTCTCTGTCGCAACAGCAGGAGCGCGCACCGTGGTCAGTTCTATCGCTGTCGCCGCTGCTTTGTTTTGCTCTGCCAGCTGCGTACGGTAAAGTTCAGTAATACTTTATTGCTCCTTGGGAATTTCTAATTTCACGCGAAAAAAATAAAGCATTCATTCAGTCTGCACATTGTCAATCAATGACGGCACGTAGTGGAGGCACAGAGCATCGGAAGTGCGTCCCAGGGGAGGACTTCAAAGAAGAGAGAACAAATGAAAGAGAAATAGAGTAGAGCAAGGCGAGCAGGTAAAAGGGATTAATAAAGTTTCCAGAGTGATGAAAGTTGTGGAAAACGCAGCTCAGGCGTCGCAGGAGAAAAGAGAGAGATAGAGAGAGACCGCGAGAGCGAACGATGACGAAAGGGCAGCGAGAGACCAAGAGAAAGACGTAAAGGAAAAAAAAGGAAAGTAATAAAGAGAAGAAGAGGTTTCGCGGTGAAGTAAAGATGTGGCGATTGTCATATTAGGTTTGTGCCTTATTTATGGTAAAGTCGAAGAAAGCGGCGTGCGGCGTCCACGTGGTCCGTATCGCAATCGTACCTTAACAGGGAGTCGCTTAACTTTAGCCTCGGCCTCCCTTATTTCGAGCTAATAAACCGTGTATGGTTCCTGCGATGGCTGTTGCCGCCGTCCGAACCGTCGCGTCAGTGCGTACTGCCCATATGGATCGATCGAACGAAGCCGAGACCGTACGGTCTGGTTGCACTCGGCTGAAGCCGCATTCTATCTTGCCTGCTGCACCCTTCATCTTCCCTGTTTCCTCTTCCCTAGGATGTCATCTTCTTGAGCTTCCTTTGCACCGCGTTCACTTCCTCTGGCAATTTCACGTAAAACGTCGAGCTGGCCACTCCCGTGCACACCGTCGTATATCTCCGCAGATAATACACTTTTCCTTTCTTCTTCTTCTTTTACTTCCTCCTCCTCCTCCTCCTCCTCCTCCACCCCTTCCCCCTCCCCCCGACGGCTACCCTCGCGGCCTCTCATGCAATTACCCGCCAAGGCGCCGTCCATCTCCTGGGAGATCCTGACTAAGGAGGCGACGCCACATAGTCTGCCGTCTTGCCATATACTATACCGCTTGACTGCAGCCTCCAGTGCTCTTTGCACTACGTCATGCGGATGTCCCAGCGAGCAAGACACCGAGCAGGAAGTCCCAGATACGAAGACATCCGACGTTCGCGAATTCAGAAAAGCCGCGATTAACCCTCAAAGCATGTGGCTCGGCGGCTCGGCGGGTCGGCGGGTCGGAGGGTCGGAGGGTCGCTAGAGGTCACCAATGTATCGGAGTGTAGCGTGTTTCGTCGGAACCACCAGTCGATGCGGTCTTAATTTGCAAACTATTCGCACTCGCCGTGACACGGCTGGGAGTTATAGGCAGGTTTCGCAAGTCACGCAACGTCTGCGTGCCGGCATAGCGACCCGAGCAAACTATGCGACTTCAAAAGCCCCGGGATAGGCAGTATAATACCGAGGTGGCCGGCTTGTGGTTCCCTGCAGGTTCCAGGTTCCAGGTTCCAGGTTACGCTGACAGTACGAGACTCAGGGAGTATACGGAGTTTACGTTTCAGAGGCACAATCGATATTTCTGCGATAAAAATCGCGACGCGATCGACGCTTCGCCATAGAACTGGACCAGCTCGATCTCCTTTCTCGGGAGCGGAATAGCCAAGAGAATATTCACAGAGGATCAAGTATTATAAAATGAGGGGTCGAGCTGACCCTTCGGCCAGCAACTTCCCGGAATGCTCGGAGAGTTTTGCGAAACTCGGAAATGCGTTGCGGCCTACAATAATAAAGGGTGCATCGGTCTGAGAGATCTAAGGGATCTAGGGGCACGCAAAGGGGTAAGATAAAGTAGGGGGCTTAGTGCACCGAGAAGGAAGGGCCAGGGGGAGTGCAACGTAAACAACGAGATCACATGGGCCGGTAATTACCTATAAGTGCTTCCACTGCGCGTTGAGGAACCCCAAGTGCACGCGACCCCGAAGAAATTGCGAATCTTACGAGAAGAAGCAAGGGAGGAGATATCGTGTCACAGCAAAGACTCAGGGACGAAGAAGAAGCTGCCAACGTGCCAACGGAAGAACAATAACTATACGAAGGGAAGGTGGAAGGGATTGGAAAACGAGGACGGAGAAGACGAGGAAAAAGTTGTACAGGAAGTCTCCCTTCACCCCCCCCCTCCCCCCTCCCTCCTCGTTCCTCAATCCTTCTCACGTTTATGCTTTTGAGAAAATTACTCGGCGTTGAGCATTCGCCTTTCGTTTCCTGTTTGCCGCTCGATCGTCTCTCGTTTATTTCTTTTCTGGCGAAGAAAGGATGGTGGGCAGGGCGAAGAAGATGAGAAGAGACACGAGCGAAGGCAGAGACAGAGAGAGAGAGAGAGAGAGAGAGAGAGAAGGAAATCACTCCTTTCTCTCACTCGCGCTTCTTCTTCTTCTTTTTTTTCTTGCTACTCGCCTCGTGAGAATGAATGAAATATAGCTGGCTCATTTGGCGGTTTATTTTTAATTCGAACTATTTTTTCCAGGGTCGGCTTTTAATAGAGCCCGTCGAGCGTTCAGGGCGACATGTGTCAAGGGTGTTTTTTTCATTGCGACTCTACTCGACTGCTCGACTGCTCGACTGCTCGACTGCTCGACTACTTGACTACTTGGCACTACACCACTGGCACGAGTAGAAGAAGACCCGCGAGTAGGATGTGTCACGCAAACGTTGCCATCGTTGCTATTGCCTTCGTCACAGGATGACTGGGAGTCTGGGGAAAGACTTACTCTCATTTGTCTAATACACACCATTAATTCCCACTAAAACTGTCTCTTTATATGTCAACCGATAGCAAATTAGAAGATGGACGACGCCGCCGCACCCACTTTTTCCCTTCCTCCCTTCCACCCTTCTGCCGTTTTACGAAACAGCCGCGCGACTTCCATCCTCGTGAGGGTTTCGTATTTCGCGTGGTGCGCGCGCCCTCATCAGAATCATCCCCCAAACTAAGTAATTAGCCGAAAGACATTGAGGGTCCCGCATAAAACCCGTGTGAACGGGACTCGGTTATCGCGCATCTCGACGCATCTCGACGCATTTCCTGATGCGGGACAAGACACGTGGGCCCGTTCGCGGGGACACTGACGCAGGAGAGCCGAAAATCCTATAACGATCGAGTGATAGACTCTCGAAAGTTCGTCTCGCAGAAATGCACACGTGCGGGCATCAAAGAGACGATCGTCGCGACTCTCGACCACGCGATAGTAAATTTTAAACAATTAACATTTTTCAACTGGTCCATGAGGATGCTGCCCGTAAATTACATGTGTGAGCGACGAAACCTTTAGCCTCGAATTAAAATTGCGATCCGACATGCTCCGCAGCCGCAGCCGCAGCCGCAGCAGTGCCAGTCCTGCCAGTCCTGCCAGTTTGTGCAACCACTGGAGCGGCTCGTAATTCATTTTTCAAAGAGATGAAAATAGGAGGATTCCATGTGGAAAGGCAGGAGAGCAGATGAGGATGACTCTCGGCAGAGGATGCTCCAGCGGAGGCTGTGCTCACTGGCCCTGACCGTAGGCGTTTCCTCCCGCGACGTCGACGTATCAGTATCTGCCTCCTGACAGAGTTGTTTTGTCTCGGCGTCCTCGAGATGGGAAGAGGAAAAAACTATGGCGCGCATATTTCTGTAGGTGTCAGGTCGCGCTGCTGTCAGGTTGGGGTCACGTCTCACGCACGCACGTTCCCTTCACTGTCCCCAGAGGGCATGCGGGAAGATGGGAAAGCTTGGAAATCCAGGGAAGCCCCGGCATACCTCGCCGTACTATCGGTACCGTGTGTGCCCGGGGAAAACGAGCGGAGATTCGTTGCCCGAGAGTCGTCGACGCTTCGCGAAGAGACGTCGTCTCGTGATGGATGCGTCGCGGATTCGATGGATCCGACGGAGGCGACGGATTCGACGAAACGTGACGCACAGCCCCGCCCCTCCTTTCGATGTTCAAAGAGCGCCGCTCCGGTCGCGCTTCATTTTTTCCTTCGAGCTGCGGGAATTCGATGTCTTCGCATTCGAGGAGACGAGGACGCGTCTAACGGGGGCGAATCGCTCGGGAGACGGGAACTCGCGTTTCTCCTCCACTGCCGAAATCTCTTCGAAAATATTGGCTTCGAAACGAGTAGCCGCGTGACGACTTTTTCAATCGTTTCGGGAAAATATTGTAATCGGAAGGAACGTGCGGCGATTCGGGCTAAACGCAATCGGCAGCAAATGTCCGGTGAAATGAATGGGGCCAGTGGCTCGTGATACGCGTCACGCAGTTCAGAAATTGGCCAACAGGGATGCGCGGGAATCGATGCACCGCGTGATTCACCGCCAAGACGCAACGACCCAATTTCCAATTTCGCCTCAAACCGTAAAACAATCCTATTGATTTTATTTTCATATCGCGACACGTTCGCTGCCACTGCGATTCCGGGTGCGGGTAGATTTGATGCAGCCAGCAGCTAGCGGCAATGGTGCGTGAGTGCGCGAGTGCGCGCGTGCAGGGTAAATGTGAACAGGACCTAAGGGTACATATATCGAGCGATGGATGTTGGATTCTTCGGTGTGCTCGTCACGTAAAGCAGAATCCTAGGAGAGAGAGGGAGAGAGGGAGAGAGGGAGAGAGGTGCGCGTTAGGGTTGAGGGATGAAGAGAAGAACGAAGAGAGGAAAAAGGATAGGAAAGAGGCGGCAGGGGGTGAAGGGCGTGGAAAGGGCCAGAGTCTAAAATGTCAACAGAGTCTGCAGCCGCTCGCGTTATGATACAAGTAAAAGCCAGTTTCTCGACGTGTCACGTGACTCGACACGCATCCGAAGTGAACTTGGGCAGATATAATATATGTATACCTATACACAATATTTATACGAATCCCGTAAACGACCAACAAGAGAGAACGAGAGAGGAAGAGAATTTCAATCTCTTCGGTTCCCTGGTAAATTATTAGATTTTTATAAAAATTCAACGTAGCGTTCGATTGTCTATCTTGCTATTATCCCTCGATCACACATTCCCTCCGACCCTGATGCTATTTCTTATCATTCTACTTGGATGCTCCTCTTGCGGCAAATTTATCTCCGGAAACTGTCATTTCTTCGCTTCGGACCCGCGTCAATCGTTCGTTTTTTCGGACCTTTTCTGTTCTCACATATTTATCGCAGCAGCCAAACCGGCCACACCGAAGTGGCCTCGTGGCGCAGGAACTGCAATGGACCCCCCCCCCCGCCGCATCTGCACGCCGCAGCTGCTTCTCTGCTTGACCTCGCAAAAAACAAATTACAATTGCGTTCGTGCCATAAATATTCTTTCGAACCTTCGGAATTTTCCTAGCTAAGGACGTAATAAGCGTATAGGACGTTAGGACGTCCACCGCCCACTGCGATTTCCCATAATTTTGAGGAGTCTCTTTTTTACTGCTAACGAGTCTCTTGTGTCGACAACGTGAATTTGAAAGAAAAAGATAAGCGAAAGGATGGCCAGGATAGCCAGGATGGCGAAAAACACAATTTATTCCTTCCCAGTGCGGACTTTGAATCTTGGCGGCAATTTTGAAGCCCACAATAACAAGTTGGTCCTTGGGTAATATTGGATTTATCGTTTTTCTTGGTGTTTTATTTCTGTCTCTGCCAAAAGGAAGTAAAAGTGGGAGAGGAGAGAGTGATAGGGCTGCATCCTACGTACTGGAGCGAGAGGTCGCTAACTGGGCAGCTCCTCCTCCTTGGCATCCGCGGTGGCATCTACTCCTGCCAAGGCGGATGAGGTGTGTACGAAGGATCTTTCTTCCTGGAAAGAGGGAGAAGGTAATCCTGAGGGAAGCTAGGGGAAGCTGACGAGCATCAGCGGCAAAGCAAACATGCCGAGTCCACGAGAAAAGCTCGCCGCCCACTTGGGGACAGGGATAAGCAAATAGAGTCTGAAGTACAAAGCATCCGCTGCAACCTATATACACGCGCGCGTGCTCGTCGTGTGTGTGTGTGTGTGTGTGTGTGTGTGTGTGTGTTCGTGTGCTCGCGTGACGTGCAACACCCACGCGTGTGTCAATAAAATCCATTTGTTTCTTTCGAAGGGAGGGAATCCAATGTGCATCCTATTCTACTTTCACCCTGGACTTTTAATAATTTTAGGACTTTGGTTCTTCGGGTCTTAAGTTATGCTGGTTCAAACTTTATGTGCGAGACTTCTAAGAGTCTTCTAAGGAGCCGTTTCGGCATTTCTACGTACCACGAAGTCACTGGATCTGCCGATGGGAATCTTTGAATTTTCATTGCACTTGACGCGGCCTCTCGGTCCAGAACGAGAACTGGAAGTGACAACGTGGAAAAATGACAAATGCCTCGGACACTCGAAGATTCTTTTTCTTTTTCAGCTCCAAGAGGAATGGACGGACTGTACCAGGCTGTACGGTTATAGGAGATTTATGTTGCGAATCGAAAGCGCGTCTTATGAGCCTCGTTGCGAACTACGAGCCGAAAGGAACTACAGAGAAGAACCGTAAAGGACTGTGTGCATCGATGGGGATGAAAACTCGAAAAGGAAGCAACGGTTCTTCCTTCTTCCTTCATCCTTAGATTTACTCTTTGTGCCGTCGCATCCTTCTTATATTATTCTGGGAAAACAGGATCACTGAGCAATTAAGAGCAAGAAATCACGAGTGACACGCAGCGCTTAATCGGTAGCGAGTAAGTGATTAATTAAATTCCTTGAGGATCAACCGAAGGGTGGACGTTTGCATTGCGACCGCTGGACAAGAATCGCACGATTGAAATTTCCATGATTCGTTCTTTTTTTCTATAGAGCCTCAGAGACATCGTTACTCAGCAATTCGTTGCGACTAAATTTCAATAATTATTGATATAAAAAAACATTTATAGAACATATAAACGAAGCCTCGCGTCTCGCGTAGCTGCCCGTCGCAGCTCACGCGTAATCACGCATTTGCACTTGCGAAAGATTGCATCGGGGAATCGCACGTATCTACGCGCCAGGAATCTTTCAGCGACGACACCGACGACACCGACGAGACCGACGAGACCGACGAGACTGACGTAACTGACGCACCGTGCGCGCTGCAGCTCTCGATCTCGATGATGTCGCATCCACTGCCCGACCCGGGTTGCGATCGTTTCGGCCGCCCCTAATGTATTCGGATGGGAACGATTTAATTGATTCGTTTTGCAAAAAGTCATCGCAGTAACGAACCAGCAGAATTGGATAAGGGCTGAACGAGCGACGATCGGACGACGTGCGACGCGTCGTGACGCGTCGAGTAATATTATCTGATCGTGAGAATGATCCTACCTGGGAGATTCCTTGCCCTCCTGGACACTCGACGTCGCCATCGCGTCTCCTTCAATCCTATCGGCTCTCTCGAGGTCCTTTGCACTTCCCACCGGTCCAAAAGTTTTCACTCTCTCTTAATGGATATCACTGCACCTTCCTGCACTCACCAATTTTGTACATGTACTTGCAGTAGCTGCGGGAAGACGCGGACTGACGACTGACGACACTTATTCTTACATCGACGCTCAATGCGACTTTAAAACGATAATCATAATGCTATAGATTGCAAGCAACGAGGAAAAAAGTTCAACAAGCGCGCCTTCTCAAAACATATCGATGGATTCCTTCGATCTATCGTGCGCATAACAGAAACGTAAATGCATAGTCAACAAATGTCCATATTTAATCTACTGGGTAACAATTGTCCGAGGACATATTAGTTTCACAGCGAGTCAACGGATGCGAATCTCGTGACGACGAAAGCAGGACTTTTAAGGGCGGGGGGAGGGAGTCCTGCGGTGCCCTTACGTGCGTCCCAGTGCACTTGCACTACGTGTCTGCATCGGTAGATGTCGTCACTCTCGCAGTCACGTGCTCCTTCGCCTCTTTCTTAGTCTTTTTCATTAAATCTTATAAAGTTCTTCCAAAAAGTAATTGGATCGCGATTTTGGTTAATCGAATTGGTAAAGAATCGGTCGCGTTGCCCGCAACGTGTCTCCGAGATTCTTAGCCTCTTCCTGCTCGACTTTGGCGTTTCTTCTTTTTCTTGTTTCTCTCGCATCCCCCATTTGTTATCTTAATACTTGTTTACAGTTCTTCGCGTAGACAGGACTCGCGCGCGAAGGTCCACCCTGGACACCGTTCCCGGCCGCAGGTCGCAGATATCGCTACGAGTTATCTCGGCGAGGAACACGCGGCTGGTGCGTGAACGTGCGTGAGTTCCCTCGCGACATTCCATCTGCGTGTCTCGAGAAGATGTACGTGCGAGAGTGACGGCGCACGCCGCGCTACTGACGCTCGGCGTCGTCCCGCTCTTGGCCGTTGGGACGCGAAGCTCGATCCAGTCGGCGCAGGACATTGCGCATGCGTCGCACTGCTACGGCAGCCAGAGAAAACCTACGGGAAACCTTCGTGCGAATTATCTACTCATTTTCCTCGCTTCTATCTGTTTTTCTGTTAACGAGCTTCCGGAAGTACGTCCTAGCGCGAGGCTCACCGAGTCGCCATTCGCCACAATTCGCCACAATTCGCCACAATTCGCCAGCATCGCCAGGATCGCCGCCCCGTTGCCACGTGGACGTCGCTCCTCGAATCTGCCTCGAATTTCCTCTCGTAGCTGCGCTGTCTGTTGCTCGTCGGCGCGACATACCTCGTAAATCGTAATGGCAATCGCGGATGACGCGCGTCTCTCTGTGACTCAGGGGCGTCACAGGGACGCGTGTCACAAAAGCACAAACACTCCACGTGCCGAAGATACGAAAAGAAACTAGGAAAGAAGATTCGCGCTGTCCGTCTCTACTGCGGCGAGCATGCGTGCGGTGCAGGAAAAGGGAATATATAAATTTTTGCGAAAACTACAGCGGGACACGCGTTAAGCCGATTAACGCACTCGGGGCTGGAATTCAGTGGGCATCGCAAATGCACGTTTACGATGCGACGGAGCTGCGGGAGCCGCGATACATCAGGAAGATTCACGCCAGAGACGTCGGAGCTGCAGCCGCGAAATCAACGAATCGATCCGTAATTTCCTGATAAACGAGCTGCCCATTTTTAATAAAACGACGTGACGCACTTCTCCACATAGTGGAGGCTCACGCACTCGTTGATTTCTCGAGGATCCTTTTCCACGCCCCAGATTATATTCGTAGATACGTGCCGCATTTTTCCATCCGAAAGGAATTGACTGTCCCACACACTGGCCCACATTGTGCCCGGAGCCTCTGCAAGGATCAACTCTGTATACACGAGGTGAACAATCGGTCAAAAAGGTCAAATGGGTCAAATGGGTCAAACGGGTCACCGAAATATTACAAGCCCCAATCCGACCGCATCCATGTTAGATTGTTTCCCGGGCGTGTAATCGGGAATCCGGCACTCGGTCATTCGCCATTGGCCGGCGAGCATCGCGCGAACGAGAGGAAATCCCACAGACGGTTCGGCGCGCAAGAGGAGAGGATCGGAGGGAGGGGCGAGAGGCGGACGAGGGGAGAAAAAGAACGTTCGGATTAAAATGAGGGATGTTGGAATTTAAATTGAAGTGGTCCGTGAATTCCGAACCTTCGGCAATCCCTTGGATACATATTGCGTGGATCGAGAGTGATCGATCGATCCATACAGATCCTAGTAGCATAGTAGCAACCCAGTGGCAGGTGGTTCGCTAGAACGTATCGAATAATCTGCTTTTGATTCAAAGCTATTTTTTTCCAACCATTCCAATTGCGTCGGTAGACACGGTAGAGCGAAAGTTCCTCAGGTGGCGGAAGAACAAAAGCAGCAAGAACGGGAAGAACGGGAAGAGCGGGAAGAACAGGAAGAACAGCATCGTGCAGGTTAGGGGATGACGGTGGTAGATTTCGTGGTGCGATGCACCACCGCGTGTGCTCTCTTTTCCGGTCAATTAAGCCTCCGAGGTGCTGGAATCGGGCAGAATGGCGCACTCTGGTTTGCGCTCGCGAACCGCTCGGACTACGTGGCTGAGGACTCGCAGGACTCGCAGGACTCGCAGGACTCGTAAAGCACCCTGCGAGAACAAACCTCCTACCAAACTCTACGGTTTATTGCCCCGTTTTTACGCGTCCTCTCGCGATCCTTCTCCTAATTAATTTTCAGATTAGATTAGCGCTCCCGCCGGCCTCAGATTAATTAAGAAACTTCCCATCCCGCGAGTGCGCTCGTAAAAACACGTCGATCCGCATAGCTCGAGTTCGAGTCCTTCGGTGACGAACGACGCCTCGCCTAACCCTTCCGAATATTCTGACGCTCCTTTACGGCCGCCAACGTGTTTCGCGCAGATTTTCATTTTTCTTTTTCGCCTCTTCTCTTGCCTCTCGAGACTCGGGTCTTCCAGCAGTTTTCCACCGTCGTCCAATCGTGCGAAAGACAGGATCTCCTGATCCCTTCGGGTGGAAGGGAAACTGAGGCCGCAGTTGTCCGCACAGGTGGGCCCCCCGCATCGTCCCCCTAATTTCCCTCCCTCGACGTTAATACGCAGGAGCAACTGCACCGGTTGGAGGGTTGCTTCGTCATCTCGTGAATCGTCCCTGGTCAAAAAGTAAAGCCCTGACAACCCCTGACTGCTGCCCTCCGGAACGACCTCGTAAAGAGGCCTCCCCCCCCCCGACCACGACCACGACCACGAGACAACCACGTGGCGGACTTTCCTTCTCCGGAACGGTGCGATTGCCCAGCCGGTTACTTTAAACCGTAGCGCACTTGTCTCGACTTTAACGGCGATGGAAACGCTCCATTGGGCGATTTAGCCTGGCCAACACGGGCACCGGGCCACGCCGGGCGACTCCAGCCTTTACTCGCAGCTCTGGTCGCTGTGCCGCGAGGTCACTCTGGGAACGACGCCCTCGGTGAGGATCGCCCTTTTCCTCTTACGAATTACATGCGAACTTCTTCCACGGTGCACCTGTATACTATTGTGTTGGACTTTCTTCGACGTTCTTATCTCTCTCTTTCTTTTTTTAATCGTGATTTGAGAGTCTAGTGCGCGAGAGTTCCGAACCCAAGTGCAATTGAATCCAAATCCGCGACTCGCGGGCTTAAGGTCTTTCGACGTCGACGGTAGCGCCGTTGCTCACGTGGTCAGTTCGCATACTGCAGCTTTGTCAATGACTTATACGTTTCGCGAATGCGCGAATGTTCTTCTCAAATGCAGCGAATGATTGGTTAATCCTATTGAATCCTGCACGATAGAAAGACAAGATAGCAGTCAATAAGGAGACTCGCGTGCCAATCGTCAGTCGTTCGATCGTAACGCGCAGGAGCGATCGAGAAAGTATCGAGGAGGAATCAAAGAATATTAGTGTGCAGAAAAAAAGAATTTGCTTCCCCCCCTCGAAGTGTGGGGATGAGGCTGCTGGCGAAATATAATTGAAGGGGGTCGAAATCGAGAGTACGGCAGTGCTGCGTCATTAGTTGGTTATGTGGGAAGATGATGCAGCTGGTGGTGCGTCCACCCCGCGTCTGACTCCTGCTGACCCTCCTTCCTCCCTATTCGGCCGAATATTAACCTTCCTTCCAGCTGAACGTCTGCGCCGCAAAAGTTGAACTTCACGAGGAAAAGTTCACTGACGACCACTGGCCACTCCAAATCCAGCTAGGATTAGTTTCGGGAAGAAAAGGGCCCAGCGATCGGCGATCGGCGATCAGCGATCAGCGCCCGAGTAGCGCTCGCTGCTGGCTTTCGAAAACATCCTTGCTTCCTGAAATACTGACCAGCAACTTTTCCCGCTGCATCCTTCTCTCTAGGGTTTCCTCTTGCCAATAAAACGTATACGGAATCGCCTGGAGTCGCCTGGAGTCGCCGCACGGGATGCAGACTCCTTCGTCAGGATAATAATTATTGCGCGGCTTTCACCTTTCATCCAGTTTGTATTTGAGGTTAGGCTGGGAGACGCAGCCTCTTCCTATTAGGGAATTCATTCTTCCGGCTCTCGCACAAGAGAATACAGAGATACTCCCATTCCACAGCCTCTTTTTCATCCGAACCCTTTCTTCCCTCTCTCCGGTTGCTTTAATCGTTTCATCGAGTTTCTCCGGGTCGAAGAAGAATCTCAGAGAGCACTCTATATTCCTTCTTCCTCTTCTTCGCCTTCTTCCTTTTTTTCCTTTTTTCCCTCCGTTTGACGACGACGATGAGAACGATAAGTTCCCTTCAAAGAGAACCCTTGCCTGGAGACTTTTCCATTGAACAAACCTCCCCTATGAGTCTTGAGTCTTCCTCCTAATCTCGACAAGCGCATTCCGTTTTTTCCCGATGAACTTGATCGGATCATTTGCCGTAAATTCAATCTGCTTCTTTCAAATATTTTCGCTGAGAAATTCCCGAGTATATAATTTTGAACCTCTGGAATAGACATTCCGTCGAGACGCGGCCTGACCTTTGGCCTCTACTCGTTTTATACAGATTATAAAGTATATCGAAACTATACATTCCATTCTTCGTGCCCGAAATTCCCGCAGACGTCGTTTCGCCGTCGTTTCACGTCGCTATGTCAGCGATGAAATTCTTTGACTATACCGGCCAACTTTCCTACTGGCCACATTCTCCCGGATGGTTATGACCTTATCACCTTTCCTGTTAGCCTCATACCTCATATCCATCTCGCATATCATATCGTATCTCGGAATAGAAGGAGAAAGTGCGGATGGGCGTGTGTGTTTGTGTGAGAGAGATAGAGAGAGAGAGAGAGAGAGAGAGAAAGAGGGACGGAGGCTGTCGGAGACCGCATCAGCTCCAAGGATCTTCGAATCCCGGATAAATCTCGGTTAAACGAATTGCCGCTGAAGAAGCGATCGATCCTCCTTAGCTTTGACGCGGAAACGAATAAAAAACGAGAGCTGAATGGCTAATCCGAGGGGATAAGGCTCCCCATTACATTAACATAGCTCTAGGATGATCCTGGCTCGTTTGCAGGATAGTCTGAGGAACGAGCCGATAAGAACGTCCGACGGGGCCGTCGGTGGCGCCTCTCCCGACAACTCCGCGAGAGTCGGGGGAAACCCTGGACCAGCAGCCGCAGCTGAAATAGTATTTGCATAGATCGGAGATTGGCCTCGTCCAAAGGGACTAATGCGTCGTCCGTCAATGATTAAGAGCAGGAAAGATCCGAGCAGCATCCAATTCGCGCGCTTCGGGGCAGCGATCAGCTGGAGCTTCCGTCTCTAGAAGAAACTCCCCGTAAATTTATTTGCGGCCTTGGTTGCCAGCCTGCCGATGAAGTGACCATTTTCCCTTTGGCATTTACGTCTCCGTCAATCCTCTTGCGACGTCATCGATTCCTGCGCCGACGATCGTACAGGGAAGATCGAGCCGTGATCGATCGGTTGGTGCTGGGTATTGGGTATTGGGTATTGGGTATTGGGTATTGGGAGTGCCCCTCGAATAACGCACTTGTAAGGGTGGAAAGGGACTGGGATCCGAAGTAGCAGGAGGACGCGAAGGGCTGCAGGGAATTCCATGGGAAAACAGTAGGCAGCCACTCGAGCCCTCCGGCCTCCGCCCTCCGCCCTCCGAGCTTCTTCAACTTTATAAAATAACGCGGGCGCGATGAGAAGGTCCAGAGGGGATGAGGATAGAGAAGGGCCAAGGGAAAAGGAAACTCCCTGGGAGCAGCAGCCCTTAATCTGGGTTGGATCTCGACTCTCGAATCCCTCTACTGTCATTTCCTATAGCGAGACCGGGCTGCACACCCTCCGCCATTGTCTTTAGGCTTATCTCAGCTCTTCCACCCCCTCCCCCCTCCCTCTCCCCCCAGGATAAAGTCGTGTCCTGCCGCGGTTACGAGAAACTTCCGCGAAACCGTCTTCGCGCCTCCGAACGGATCCTTCGGTGGGCCTGAAAGTGCGAAACGATCCTGCAGAAGGGGAAATATCGCGGCGCAGCTCGCATCTCTTGAATCCCCTAACGTTTCTTAGCAGAGTTAGCGCTTTTCCGGGAAGTAAAGTCAATAGAGAGACAGAAAGGCGTTTGTGAAATTCTCAAAGAGCTTAGGCGACTGCAGGTGGGGTGAAAAATCTGGCTGCACTACCCAACTTTGATCACTAAACGATTTTCAAAGTTAGATGGCCGCTTGAGATAAGGCGGTAGGAGACCCCTTGCGAGGTCTGCGAGGTCTGCGAGGTCCTTCGAGACGCCCTTAGCTCCTTGTTTCTGAGACGATTCGAGCTCAAACCGGGATCGGATACTAAGCTGAAGAAGTTCCCGTAGTACTTGGAAACGCGGCTTTAAAAGGTGTCTCGTTAAGCGAGCTACGAGCTACGAGCACTCGCTGCGCCTTGGAAACTCGTGAAAAGTTTTATCGATCGGCCTCAGCAGGATCGAGTCTTTGTGACTTGTCCTCGTTGAACGAGAGAGAGAGAGAGAGAGAGAGAAAGAGAGAGAGAGATTCTCAGGGCCCTTCGAGAATTCAAAGAAGCCAGTGCGCGTCCCTTCGTTATTCTCAGGTCCTTGAGTAGGTTCCAACTCGATAAGTCGTTTATGAAGTGTTCTCAAGTGAGCTCCGCCCTTGTCGACGACGATCGGAAATTCAAGCCGGCAAGACGGCTCGACATCCAAGATGATCGATTTTTCATTCTGCCTCGTGGATTCTCGCGTAGACGCGGTCGAGGATTCCTCGGAAGGTCACGGGATTCGAGAATCCGATTGGAGGTCGACGACAACCTGGACGTCAGCACGCGACGCGACGCGTCATCGCCTGGCACTTCTCCTCGAACGGTTCTCGCGACGTCAGGAGAAATGACTTTTCAATGAGGAGTCAGTTTTTCTCAGCCGTCATCGTCGCCGCTTTTCAATTTATTTTTCTTAAGCATCTTCATTTCGACAAACACATACGTCGAGTCTCGGTCATATTGATTTCTGAAACAACACTTTCAAAAGGCTGCCTCTTCCTCCCTTCCTCTCTTCCTCCCTTCCTCCCTTCCTCCCTTCCTCCCTTCCTCTCTTACTCTCTTACTCTCTTACTCTCTTACTCTTTTCCATAGCTATTCCTGCGATTTAAATGTTCGAAAAGAATTTCCAAGATTTTCCACTGTCCCGGCGCGGTGCCCGTCTGCATTCGATACTTTATCAATGCTAAACTTATTTATCGGCCGATTATATTCCAAGTGGCTCTGGGCTGTTAAACTTTGCAATTAAAAGCACAGGTTTCCACGGGGACGTAAGTGAAAGTGAAATTCTCAATAGAGTCTCGAATAGAGTAGTAAACTGGAACAGAGCAGCATATAACATTAACGTAATCGAGTTGTCCGCGTGAACGTCCGAGAGGACCTTTTTTCTAACTGATCTGTAACTCGAAGAAGAAAAACAAATTGCACTTTAACTAATAACGTATCAACCTGGTCTTTTAGGTTTCGCTCATTTGCTTTAGGACGCAACGGCTGCGTGCGCATCTGCGCAATAACGGCGACACCTCGTCATGTCCGTTTCCTAAATTCCCGAATAGCAATTCTAAATTTGCAGGTAATCTTCAAGGTTCGCCCATGATACGCCGAGAGCATAAATAATCGACAGTGTCGTACCTACATCGTACGTATAGCCGATTACCGTCTAAACGACAGGAGGGAAGGGAAATAACGATACTAATGGCACTAACGAGTAATTACGAATCCTCTTGTCACGTTCGCAACGAGGACTAGGATGTAGCATTGCGATTAGGCGATTAGCTGATTAGGCGATTAGCTGATTAGGCGATTAGCATTCCTTTGTTTTTCGTGGTGCCTGGTTTAGAAAATTTCCCCCCTCTCCCTCTCTCCTCGTAACACCCCGAGGACATTCAGCGAAATTAAGCTGACACGCATGTGCGACGGGATCATAACGTATCATACGAATACACGGACACATTCACTTATGGTTCCCCGTTTCGATAAGAAATGTAAATTACGTAATGGCTCCTGGAATCGTGTTACAACGCTCGTTAGGCCCTCCGGAACCACATGCGATTCACTCACACTTTAAATAATTATACCGACCGAAAAATAATTATTAATTTATTACAGGTAGATACAGATACGCACGTGTGCACGCACATGTGTATATATATAGCTAGTCGAAAGTCAAAGCGTCCCGCGAGAAATAGCACGAATATTCTTCCGTCGTGACGGCCGCATCGTCTCTTTCTTCTTTGGTTGGTGGTGAAGTAGAATGTGCTTTGTGTGGTGGCGGCGGGTGGGGAGGCGACTGTCCGTCGAGTCTTTGGACTTTTCGGTTACGGATCGCACACGAGGTCAAAGGGCAGAGGGACAGCAGGGCGGCAGCAGACGATCGAGTCAGCAGCAACGTTGCTGCTGGGGAGAGAAAAATCAGTCGGCGGAAATGGCTCGCGTTTCGAGAACAAAAAGGAGCCGACAGCCGCTCGGACGGTGCGGTAATTAGCTAATGGAAATCCGTGGTGGCCGGGAGGCGGAAGGGACTGTTAATGTCGGGAAATTCAAACGTATCGCCCGAATTATCCTTCCAGGGTGCAAGTCCAAGCCGTAACTCACTCTGATTTTTCCACCCTGTAAAGAGGCAGAGGTGGACGATGTACGAGAGACAGGAAGAGACGCCAATCAGCAGCCGCTGATACATTAGACACGACCACACGTGACGATTCTGCAGGAGGAAAGTAAATTTAATGTAAAACGTGAAAAAAAAATAAAGAAAAGACCGAGCGAGATAACGTAAATCGAAACACGCTAATCAGTGATTCCGATTAGTGATTACGCATGAAATATCCCAATGACACTAGATTAATAAGAAGAGACGTAATGCGTAGAATTGCGTAGAGAGTAGCGCGAAGGCAGTCACGTTGCCAGAACAACAACGAGAAAAAGAAAGAAAGAACCAAAGAGAGAAGAGGATGCAGGTTTTCGTAGGGATCCGGGGAGGCAGGAGGGGCGGCCGACGAAAGCCGAAAGGGGAAGTAGCAGCGGCCGGGTTCCTGTTTCTAATCGGCGATAAGCTATAGGCTCTCCCGTATAAATCTCACGCGATCCACGAGGGTCGCTACCCGTTCCAAGTGCAGGCGCCGCTATCGCATATCTATGAGTTTGTTTATTAATTATCGCAGGTCTATCGCGGCGGCCGGGCATCGTTTGTTTATCGCCTCGGATCGCGCAGCGCGATACGCGCCGAGTAAATCCTGCGGCGAACTTTTAACTTTCTAGGAATCTCGCGTAAGGTTGTCGTTAGCCGAATAAATTCGATCTACCAGGCGTCTCATTAATCTTCGAGTTAGTCCCACGGCGCGAATCAGCGGCTCGCTCCAATTCCTATAATTCAATTAGCTCCCGTTCTCATTCTCCTTCGCCTTATTCGCTCCTTCTTCGCCGCTTGCCCCCCCCCCCATCTCCGCCCACCACCAAAACCACCATTCTCCATGTACACACAACCGACAACCGACCGTCCGGTCGGCCTCTCCTCCTCCTCCCTTTCACTCCGGTAGAAAAACTCGGGAAAGTCGACGAAGGGCTGCTCACCCGGAATCCGGTTGACGGAGACTTATTTACGGATTGCGCGTGAAATTAAGAGTCCCGCACGGATCGCACCCCAAAACCGCGCGAGACAACCGTATATCAAAAGACCCCAAACCTCCAGCACCCCCAGAACCCTCAGCGCACGCAGCGCACGCAGCGCCGAATCCCGAATCACGAGTCTCGAGCTACCGATTCTTCTTCCCCTTTTCTGTTTGACTTTTCCGAACTTAGCGGGTTTTCTCCGTATCTGGTTTCAGCTCGTTTATTTCCTTCCCTGAGTTTCCCAAAGTTGTCCACGTCCCTGAGGATGCGTGCGCACGTATGCAGTGACTACTGGTGACTACGTACCGTCACCTACTGGCGCACAGAGAGACACGCGGCGCGTTGCCATTGAAAATAAGAAAACGAAGAAGTCGCGTGCGCTTCGCGAGGAATCCTCCGTTAATTTAGGTCGGAGCGAGTCCTCCAGTCCTCTCCGACTAAATGCACAAAGCTCGCTTTTCGTGTTCGAACGCAGTAGGCGGCGCCCGATTGGTTTACGAGCTCGTCGATGCTTAATTCTTCAGCGCGTTCCTCGCATAGCGTAATGCTACTTGAAAATCCGGCCGTAAGACTGGCATGACTGCTCGTAGTAAAGAGCGAAACCCAACAGACACTCGGCAGGAAGCGCTTTTATTTATTCCAGATCGCCGACACTAAGTAATGCTTTATCTAATGGCATGTTGGCCCATTGTAAATCTGCTGGGCCAGGGGGTTGCGCATAAAGAAAATGCGTCAAGGGTGCGCACGACGTGTCACATCTTGGCAACCACTCACGCACACACTCACCACACACTCCTCACCACACACTCAGCAGGCATGCTCCGGTTATACTTTCACAATGACATTCGACGTCTGTAGCCGCGCGCACCTGCGCGAGTATGCAACCCAGTCACACAATCTCGACGACCTCGACGACCTCGACGACCTCGACGATCCCGATGACCTAAAATATCCCCAATCTTTAATCTCTTCCTTCCCTCTTGTCACCAGCGTTTCGAAGCGCAGCTGCGCCAGTGCAGTCCTTTGTTGCCAGAAAAAGACTAAAAGATCTACCAGGACGTTTTCGTCGGCGCGGATCGTGAACGGGACTTGGAATCCCAATTTCGGAGGAAGACGGCGACGCGTCCACCCGCTAATCCTACCAGCGAGGACTGTCGACGTCGTCAAACTCGGAAGGATATCGTGATCATTGGGACAAATGATGGAACGTCAAGATTTTAGCTGGGACAACGGAGGGGAGGGGGAGGGGGAGGGGCCGAAGGGCTCCTCCGTTTGCCAAATCCTCGTAATCCCTCGTGTCCTGCTTTCGGGTTTCGTCGACCCTCTCGCGGGCTCCCATATTCTGCCTCGCGGCGATCTAGAAATAAATCCCCCCTGGGCACGATCCGGGATGAGGATTAATACGTGGCCCAATTAAGAGGAGGCAGTGAGAAGGACGGACGATATAACTTATAGGGTGAGCTCTTTGCCGCGTGGAAAAAATGATGTGGTCCGAAAAAAATGAAGCTGCGCCTCTCTTCTCTATTTTCTTTCTTCCTTCTTCCTTCCTCCTTAACGGAAGGATAGAATTCCCTGCGACAGCGCGTATCCTAAGGGAGGATCCACACGGAGAGACTGACACGTGACCCAATGAAGATCGAACTGGAAAGTCTTTACTGGGTCGTAGGACAACGGCAGGAAGAGTTTCGACGAAGGACGTTGAGGTCCTCCCGTAGCCTCTCTTAGTGTTACGGCTGTTAGAAGATGGACAGAGGACTCTGCTCTTAAGCCACTTATCAAGGCAACTTGGGTCCGCGAACACCAGGACGAGGGAGACGAGGGAGATCGGGAAGTTGCGATTCCTTCTTAAGGAGTTTGAGAGAATTAACTGGCCAGGACGTCGAAGCTGCAGGATTCCTAGAAGGTACGCTGCTGCGTCTTTTTGCGGTGCCCAGAGTTTGAAGCAAAGTCTTTAACTGGAAGCACACGAGAAACGTACGTACGTTAAGGACCTAGAATATATATATATATATATATATATATATATAGAGAGAGAGAGAGAGAGAGAGAGAGAGAGAGAGAGAATATAAATCGCATCGCAGTTCTTTTAAAGTCCGCCTCGCCTTCTTCAACCTCGTAGAATTTGCATCGCAGGATTTTGGGGAGCGACTTCCCGTAAAGGACTCTGAACATGACACTGTACTTGGGAAATCCTGCGGCAGAACGGTCTGGTCCGGATTTCCGATTTCGACGAATATTTAAGCTGCCACCGTCTTCTACACTCCGCAGCACCGTGGTACAGCTGAAGGTATCGCCAAACTGTCTCTATACCTTCTTCTCCTCCCTCTTCCTCTCAATACCTCCTTTTACTCTCTTTCCGAAGCTACAGCTAAAATTTTGCTGATCTTCCTCGAGAATTCTTTACTTGCACTTTTTCGACGTAACTTCGTACCATGGAACTTGGGCTCATACGTATCTCTTCTTCAATCCTTAAATCGCAAGATACCGAATGCTTTTATCGATTCTTGGGGAAAAGCTGGATCCTCGATCTGCGTCAATGCTCGCTGCGCCTGAGAAGCAAGGAAAGGCGCATCCGCGTGTGATCGGCTATAGCCTATAGGACTCTGGGTCCGATGAGTCGCCGATTGACGCGGCTGGAACATATACGAGCAAGTTACGCGACCCTTGTGCTCCTTAAGTCCTTAAACGAATTTGATCGGTACAGGCGTGGGCGCACTGCGCATGCGCAACACCCCAAGCCTCCTACTGCGCCCACAAAGCAGATGGGACATGGGAGTGGAGTTTCAATAAATCGTTGGACGCAAGCGGCAGCGAACAGCCCCAGATCTAGCCTTACGGATTAAGTAGCGAGTCGCTACGGTGCTGCTGTATTTATGGTGCCCGAGAAACTATATAAATCTATGGGAACTCATGGAGGTCCCGTTCAACTGTTCAACCGTTCAACCGTTCTACTGTTCAAACGCGTTCAAACGCGTTCAAACGATGCCGCTGCGTTGGTAAATGTTTTGACTCCCATGAAACCGGCGCGTTTCGACGAAACTTCCGTCATCCCTTCCCCCATTATCCTCCTTTTGTCGTTAGCAGCCACGCGTCGAGAGACACACATCTGTTAGAAACTCTCGACTGAAAAGATTTATCGACTGGCTCCAAGCATCGCTCTCCTCCTCACCCTCGTTAGCCAATTGCGCAATTGACGTGTCCGTGATCGATCTCTCTTTGACGCACTGCATACCAGAGGAATTCTCTCCTAATACTCCTGACACTCCTAATACTCCTAGGCGCAACCTCAGGCAGTGCGTGCGTGTGCGGCTTCAATCTTCATATTTACTCGAATTAGCAGTGGAAGGTGGTCGCGTCGTCAAGGAGAGACACACGTGTCGCACGTGTCGCACGTGAGAAACGTGAGAAACGTGAAACGAAATCCCATTCCAGGGCTGCTGCGCGCACCATACTTGTTCCTCATTGCCGCATTTCGACGTAGCAGCCGTCATAGGGAGAAAGAAAGTATCGTGCGGGTGACCGTATCGAAGTGAAACGGGCGATGCCAACTGAACGATGGCCCACTGAACCCCTAATCCAACCTAACCTAACCTCCCTCTTGATTATCCATATCTAGTAAGTTGATGGGGGCATCGTCGATTATTCCGAGCAATCTCCGGCCCATTAGCCTTATCAATATACCATTGAGCAGCTCGAAGAGAGAGAGAGAGAGAGAGAGAGAGAGAAGAAACGAGCAGTCGGAGAGCACTCTTTCAAGGAATCCTCCTGCCTCGTGGGATATCCTCGTAAATTCAAGTTAATCGACGATAAACAAGAGATTCCTCGGTCTATCGCGTCTCTCTCCATGAGCATCGCGACGCCTCTTGCGGCTCGACCAGGCGCAAGGCCGGAAGCTCGGTCTCCAAGGTTCATTGGTTCAAGGTTCGTAGCAAAAGTATCGTCATTATTCCTACAGGAAATAAAGAAATAAAGAAAATTCAGCATGGAGTTGAGGATGACACGAGATCATGACTGAACTACCGGCGACTACGCACTCGCTGCAGTCGAGTAGGGATCGACCGGCTAGGAAGGAATTTCCATACTTTGACTGGGGTCAAATGGTTCTGTCCCACAGTCAGCCTGCCTTTGGTTCTTTGCATTTCTCGTTTTGTCGTTCGTCTACTAGGATTACCAGGAACCAGCCAGCCTCGTGTCGCGTTTAAATTGTAGCGCGCGAAGCCACGCGGTGCGGCGAGCAGCACATCTAAATATACGCGAGGAGCGTCTGATGAATGATCTGGCGAATCGGACGCGTTTCCCTCATTTATTTTGCAGCCCTAATGGCGCCCGTTTAGCGAGTGAGCGACTGACGTTCCGCTCGCACACGCTATCGAGATACTAAGCGTCGTTTGACCTCACGTCGACGGTTTTAGACGCCTCGATCTGAACTCGGCAGCCACGTAGCCACACCGATCCGCACTAAGCGTCGTTTGACCTATGGCGACGCTTTTAGAGCGTCCCTTTCTCTCTCAGACTCCTCTGAAACGCATTAGCGAGCGTCATGCCGATTTGATGATTCAGCAGCAGCCCAAAAGACGAATTTAATTCTGATAACGTTTCATCGTTGATATCCTATTTGCGTCGATTAATGCGATTTCCCAGCTCATCCACGACGTTACATTACGGCGCCGACGGCCTACAGACCCAGACCACCTACACGCGTCACTCTTCCTCGGACACGCGCACTTCAAAATTCCCTAGGAATATTTTGCTGTCGACGAATCCACCATCCGCTCTTCGTCCTTGGACGTTGGGATCGTCGCGGTATCTAGAATATCAAGAAGAAAGGTCGATGCGGGCTTTGAAGAATTTCCTGTCCTCTTTCAGGACCTCCGTAAAGCTATAGTTGGGATCTGTCTTATTTGCCAAGCCAAACAGCAGTAGTCCTCCGAGTTTCGGATAATCAACCGAACAAAGGAGCTTCCCCCGGGCTCTGACGACCCGACGGGCAACTATGCAAACACGTAGGAAGTATGCGGTAGGACGTGTGGCCGGGACGAGTTCCGTCGAGTCCCGAGGAGGTCAGCGATGCTCTCGAGCCTCAACGGTCAGCGCTTTACCTATCGTTACTGATTGTAAGTAATCTTGAGGATCCCGTCGACGGCAGGAGGGTCGTCGGACGTCGCAACAGTGACTTCTCGAGTTTCAACGTTTCCACCGTTTTGTACTTACTTCGTAAATGATTATTCTACTTGGGTAATATCCTCGGTTTTGCGGCGCCACGGCAACTAGCGTCGCTCTTCGTCGTTTCTTGGAATACTTGGGCCAATTCCCTGATACGACTGCTGGGAGACAATACTCTTGGATGAAATATTTTAAATTATACTGAAAAAGAAACGGCGTCCTACGTTGAGGAATAACGGCTGAAATACCTAGTGCTACATGTTGTGACGAGAAGACGCCCACCTCGCCACGACCCGACTCGGCCGAGAGGCCCCGAGCCTCCGCGGGACCATCCGAACCTCGCCGAATGCTCACGGAGATACACGAGCGGCCTGAGATCGGAGAGTACGCGTACGAATCCGAGCAGAATATCGTGTGGACGAGAGAAGGCAAAGACCAGGAAAGACAGAAAAGGAAGGAAAGGACGAGGAAAGTGAAAAATGCGGACGGGGAACTAAGAAAAGTGAAGCTGGGGAGAGAGAGGAATAGAGGGAAGCTACAGGCAGGAGTCACAAGTATGTATGTAGGTACGTATCATCTTTATACGGCTGCAGTTAGACACGTCGGCACGACGCGACGGACTGACACTGGCAGCTCCTTCACCTCCACACACAGACCTCACCTGCTAAGATGTTATTAGTTCATCAGGTAATAAATTCAACTTTACATAAAACTCCCGGTGTCCTCGTTAGTGCAGGAGCCCCTCCCCAACCCCTCGGAATGTATACAATAATTATGGTAGATATATGTATACGCATAAGGAAAAGTGCATCTTGTTATTACTTACCGAGAGCCAATGACGTCTCTTTCTCTTGTTTCTCAAAATTACAAGCTGCGTACCGCGCCTGCGATTATATGTATCTGTATATAGGATAACGAGACTTTTCGCCGGATGCACGTAATTTTGAATGCGTGCGAACGTGAACTGTGACGTGCTAATGAAATACTTATAAACATACACGTATGTATATACTTGTAAATAAAGGATTTAATATTCCGCTGCTTGGGCAGTACGTCCGTATAGATATTCTGTGGCCTATCTGGCTGCGATCCAAGAAGAAACCGACTCTGACTGAATCCACGTAAAAGGACCAATCTTCATAAACCTTCGAGTAGGTATTTTGGCTTTCGCGTCGACGAGAAGCTTTACGAGCTATTTCATTTTTTCAATTTGGATAAACCGATGTCGCGCGCCTTGTATCGTCGACCTTGAGTCTTCGCCAACTTGAGAGACATAATTTACCGACTAGCGAGCCGACGGAATCTCACGTTACTGCTGCCAGTCGAGGACGAGGACAAACTATGCTCGTTCCTCGTAATTACTTTAAAAGCCTCTAGATTTCGGAAGATCGTCTTCAGGGAGGTGTGGGTAAGGTAAGACCAGCGTTTTCAGGAAGCATTCTCTCTATAAAGAATCTTTACGGGATCGAATGGCTATGGGAGAAGAAATCGTCAGCCGATCTTCTCTCAAGGGCTGATGTTTCGAATCCTACTCATCAGACCCATCAGGAGCATAAGTATCGGGAGACCAAAGTACCTACGCAACGCAGCACGGACGTACCCGAATGTTCTTGACTCACGAGCAATAAGTCAATAGCCAATTGAGTCGAAGGCTGGCGTCTGTCTGTTTAGGAAATCGAATCGACGAAAAAATGCGAAGATACGTAAGTAGCGAGTGGGCAGTGACAACATTCGAATGGAGTGGTTCAACGGTGCAGCTATAGTATCGTTTGGCTAAGATAGATGGTCCAAGGCAATTGAGATTTGAGACTCATTGACACGGGTGAGTCTGAGGAAGGCGCGGCGGGGGCGTCGGAAGACGAAGGACCGTAAGAGATGCTGCAGCATCGGCGCTCGTAAATTTATCGGTAACAACTGCTTTGGTCGGAAGGTCCGTTCTGGCAGCCAGCATCCATCTCTGCGTAGCGACGAACCGCAGTCGCACGAGTCTCTACAGTAAAGTCTTCTCTGGAGAGCACGCGGCTCATAGATTTACACTTAAAATCAATTAGCTTCTAATTGGCGAGGGAGTAGGAGAGGGAGGAGAGGGAGGAGAGGGAGGCTGCTGCCTCTGGTGAGCATCGAGTGCCGAGCGCCGAGTGTCGACGGAGTCGGCCGATCTATTTATTGGCACCAATTGGCACAGTAACGACGACCCGAGGGAGGCCGAGGATGAGTCCTGCGAGCGTCGATCAAGTTCCGCTCCTGGAGGATGATGTTTCGCCGGGTCGGCAGGGATTCGCGGTTCCCTCTTCCTCTTCTTCTATATCTTTTTCGCTTTCTCCGGCCGTTCTCCTTTCTCCTACCTCCACGACTACATACGTCGTACACGTATGGGGCGATACACATTGGTCGCGTCGGACTTGACATCGAAGTATAAACGAATCCTTAATCGTATCGCAGCGAGAAATCGTCTGGACTTCAGAGACGCACCTGTGACGCTCTTCAAGGATTGGAGACAGAGAAGCTGCTTTCTACGTACACAGGGAGCGGATCCAAGTTCACGAAAGTTACGGACAGCTCAGGAATTACCCAAGAAACCGGAAGAGCTGCTCGCTACTTCTTTCTGCAGACCGTATAGAAAGCATCGCGGTGCTCCTTTGTTCTGCGTCGTGGGAATAGCGAAAGATGTCGTGTTCGGTCGTCGTCGCAGACGCAAGTCAGCGCCTAAAGATCAAACTCGTTCTAGGCGCTGCGAGTGGCGTCGCGTGGGCCAACAACCAGAATCGCTCGCGAGCCGAGCCGCATGCACTTTGTGTTATTAGCAGGGAAACACGGAGCTCCCATCGCGTTCGATATTCTTCTGCAGGAAGTTGCTCCGCTGCACCAGGACATGTCCGTCGAGCCGTGAGGCAGTTCTGCTTTCCGAGTTGCCGCTGACGTGTGTCGTGTGCTGGTTTATTGTAAAAAAAAAAAGTAAAACAGGACGACGCAGTCGCACGTACGATAAGAATTTAGGTTTTTTTTTTTTCGATTTTGCAAGTAATAATTAATGGGCTGAGGATTAATTGGCAAAATAATCAGACACGAGGAATCGCTTAGCCGGTGCGCATTGGGGCATTGCGCAATGCTTTCTCTTCCGGTAGGAATGCATGTTCCTGGTAACGGACGTAATATAATATACCTAGGCAGTCAGCACGTCCGCGATATATCGCTCCGGTTAAGTGGACGTGCGCAGCCCCTGCCGGGTGGCTGCGGGACGACTGATTCACAGGGAATTCTATATTGCTCTCGAGTCTGTCCACGAAGCCTCCGGGGGCTACGAGGGAAATCCTTCCCGGACGGCGATGGATCACGGAAAAATCAAGGCTTGGAATCTCTCAAGGTACATTCGTCAAGCATGCTGGCTGGCTGGCTGGTTGGCTGGCTGGCTTAGGCATGCGACTACGCGGCGATCGAGTCTGCAGGCCTCAAGAGCGGAGGACGTTGCCAATGATCGTCTCCGACGATCGAAGAAGGCTCGGGTTTACCCGACGGTTAATTTATTCCATTTTCTAACATGTGTCGTATATTTTCTTGAAAACGTCAGAAACGTCAGAAACGTAAGGGCCCTGCAGCAGCATGCGTGAAGTATTCCCTCGCAGCATGTCCGTACACACGCGTGACGCGTCCCACGGTTACGTATGTAATTTCTTTGTTCCAGGCTCGATCGTTCCTCGGAGGATGACCTCTTTGTTCGCAGCGCGGCGGGCGACGTTCCTCGGAACATGTTTAACGATTTATTGGAAACGTCCAGGGCGACAGGTCAAGGTCGCGCTCGGATGCATTATGATGCACTCGGCCATGCCAGCCATTAAGGCGGCGTCGTGTGCGCGACTTTTGCCGCTCGATTTGAAATCATGACTGGAAGAAGAGGAGCAAGCGAGACGAGGACTGGAGGACGCCGAGCGCGAAAGCACCGCTGCGAGTCCTGTTTTCTTTTTCTTTTTTTTATTTCGGTCGGGGCTTTCAGCCGCGCGACACAGTGTAAATTTATTTCCCGAGCGCTCGAATTCGCGAGGCGTGAAAATAAATAGTGGCCGTTTGCGGCCGACCGTGTCGTCCGCGTGTAAGCGCGCCTGTAACTCCGTAGGTGCTCGTCGCGCGGAGGCCTCCATTCCTCCGAGCTCCTTCTTCTGTTCTTGTCCGCGCGATGGCGGCATTTAAATTGGCCGGAGAAAAATGTCCCGCTGACTCGTCCCGGGCGATGAGATAGATATTAGCTGAGCCTCTTAGCGCTTGACAACTTTGCAGTCGTGCCCTCTTTTTCGCACCTTCTCTGTGTCCCGCGGCGCTTCTTCTCCCTCCCTTTCCTTGAGTTCGCAATCCTTTTCGTCAAGTCTACCGCGTGTCAGGCGAACGATACGTTCTAATTGCGGCGGCTTCCCACTCGCTGGGAAACCGCGAGCGTCGACGCCATCGCTATGATTTACCAACTATACGGAAATAAAATGTGAGTAAGTGGCCCCTTTTCCTTAAAGCACCCTGCGCGCTCCCGACTCCCTTTCCAGACTCCGCGTGCCTCGCTCGGATACGCGATATTCTTACTACTCGGAATTTGGGATTCCCCTTGAGATTTATTTGGATTTTTGGTAAGGCAGGCCTGCCTACGATTCCGTTGGTGCGCTCTGGTACGCTAGGCAACGGAACGAGGTTGTACGCACAGATTATGCCAACTTCAAGTCACTGCTGTCCATAAGTGATCTTCTTAAGGAAGATCAAATTTCTTCCAGCCGCAATTCACTGATAAATCGATAAGTTAATAAAAAGGCTAATAAAGTAATAAATCTGCGAGTCTCCTAGAGTTCGCGTTTCCCTGATTGAGCTGGGAATACGTGGTAAAAGGTAAAAAAGTGAAAAGAGTCTGTAACTGCGAGTGCGTGGCTCGTAAAGTCGGGAAATCTTTTGATTATCACGCAACGTAAGTGATACGTATATCACAGTAAGCGGCTATTCCGACGGCATTGGGCACCCGGGAAACGGGGCCGAGCCGCCCTGCCTGCAGCCAAACTACTTCCAACGTTTTCGCGCCTCGCACAGCTCCCACAAATCCATAGCTAACTTCTCTCATAACTTCATGATGTCTGACGGTTAGGCCTGCCCTGCGCGCGTCCCGACGAGCGTCCTGCTTTCCGACCCTTTTGCTTTCTTCCTTCGTCTCTCAGGAGTGCCAACTTTCTCGTGGAAGCAGCCACTACGTCCTCGGAGGCGCATTGCCAATCCTACGTTGCGTCCAAGTGGAGGACAGAAGTAAAGAGACGAGATGCTTCTTGCTATTTACAATAAGCACGTTAGAATCGTCGAGGGTCGAAGCTACGGGGATCTTTGAGTCTTCGGGATGCACTGCAGGGCGAAGAACCCATGGAGGGTGGGGAGCCCTCCTCCCCCCTCCTCCATCGAGGCAAAGAGGACCAAAGTGGGACGCTGATCGTCGAGTATTCGCTGCGAGACGCGCGTTTAAGGCTAGTAAAATGATAACGACTGCGGCTGACGCATGTGGAGCCTAAACTCCCTTTCATCCTGCGAAATTACGGGCCAGCCTTCGGTTTACTGCTGCCGACGTCGCGTCGTAACTGCATCGCGACGTACGCGTAAAATTATACCGTTGCTGCTGTCCGTCGGGACGCCAAGGGGACGTATGGAGATCGTTCTCTATGTAGGAGTGCACCCGCGATCGATCCTCAGGCGACGCTCACCGGCCTTTCCTGGCAAAACTGTGGGAAAATATCCGGATGCCCGTCGAACGACCGTTCGATCCACATACGTCAACGCGTGTGTCGAGTCGAGCGAATCGAGCGAATCGAGCGAATCGAACGAATGACGGCGCGTTTACTAGCATTTAAAAAGCAGGACGTCGGTTAATCAGGATCGTAAAGCAGCACTGCGTATAGATGGGTTGCGGTAAGACGAGCACGTTTTATTAATAAACGCATCCATTGAGAATAATTCTTGTGCGGACGTTTCAGTTTGCAATTAACGAACAGCAAAAACTTAAGTCGGCCAGCCGAAGTCGGTGCGCTTTTCGTAGGAACGCCAAGTGGACGTGTCCAATAGGAAATGAGAGTCTCGATGAAATTCATGGAGGCGCGTTGCAACTATCACTCCTCTCTATCTACTTTCGGCAGTCCGAACGCCAGAGTTCTCCGCTTCTCTTCACGTCCAGAAGACGCGGCAACTTTAATCTGCACGATGCGCCGCCTCAGGTGTTTGCGGTCCAAGTGGCCTCGCGCAGACAAACTACCATGCGGTGCATATTCATCAAAACTTTCGCTGAATCTTTAGAACGTACCGAATAATATTCACTTTCCGACTGTCTCTCTTTGTCTTTTTCATTAGCATAATTTACATTATTTCTCCCCTCTTACCCGCTAGTGTAGAGATTCAATTGCAGCGAGATGAAGCTTTGTTGTGTTGTGAAAATTCATGTAACATTAGCGGTTGGCACGCGAATAGAAAACGAAAGCAATTTTTATTTTTTTGGAGTATCAAATCTGCGTTCTCAAGAATATCCGAACGACTTTCGCAGCGTCGTGTATTATAATTTTATAATAATCTAGCAACCCTCGTAGAACAGGGTGCGAACGAGTTGAGGCGTAGAAGGAAGGAAGTCCAGTATGGAGTCTGGGCGGAATTGGACAGTACGAGGGAAATGATCCCAGTAGTTGGGATCCCCGAAGGATCAAACGCGACCCCAGGACCGTCCCCGGTGCAGTAAGCCGCGCGCTGCCCTATGGCCCTATGGCCCCATAGCCCCATGGCCCCATAGCCCCATGGCCCCATAGCCCCATGGCCCCATGGCCCCACGGCCCTATCTCCTGGGGTCAGGGGGTTGGAGGTATGTCCCCTAGAATTGCGGGGATAGTTTTAAAATTATGGGATTTGCGGTGGAGAAGAGAGCCGTTTCCACGAAAAATCTCGACGCAACCAGTTGTAGGTACCGGGTCCCTCGTGCCCCCCACCCTCCTCTTCGCAGTCAGGTCTTCGATGACTACAGATCTCCTATAAATATCCCATTGGAGTCCTCGAGAGAAGTCCGAGAGTAGATGGGAAGACAAGTATAACTTATCCTGGACAGGATCATAAATCGCCTATCGAGTATGAATCAGGATTTTCAGGTCAGGCAGCATCGCCACAGCGCAATGAATGTTCCCCTGCGCAGACCTGATTCAGGCGACTCGGGCGACTCGTGTCCTGGTGAGCTTATCCATTCTCAGCGTTTGCATGAAAGGATCAAAACCATTCTCAAAATTTATTTCGAAAGGATTCTGTCGCGAGGATTCGCCGAGGAAAACGAGTCCTATGAAAAACGGTATCCTTTGTCACGTGGTACGCAGCAGTCCGCTTCGCAAACGGGAGTAAAACTCGTTTCTCAACACCTTCGGGGAGGAACGTGGCGTTTCACGGGCTAAATAAAAGTTTGCCCGATCCGAGTGTCGTTTGCACCAGGAGATAGGGAGTCCTCTCGAAATACGGCCGGATCATCGCTTAATTCGGGAGATCAGAGAGTCACGTGACGTCGAGGGTGATGGGCTGATGACCTAAGCGCAGAGAGTTAGCGACGACCCCAGCGACTCGGCGGCGAGTGAAGCGTGTTGGGTAGTAATCGGCCGTCGTCGTTAGGGGCCGCACAATGAGTGCCAGGACGCGATTCCATGATACCCTCGGCCATTGTCTGCGGCACGAGAATAGGCGGTGCTCCGTGACGGCTGTGGCTTAACCTACGCACATACGCGCTTTTACATGCCCAAGTGCTTCCATTGTCGTCGCCCATGCTGCACGCGTCATCCAGTCTTGTCTTTACAAATTCGAAAGAGAATTTTAAAAAGTCACCTTCCCTTGTTTTTCCTTCAGCGTCGACGCGAGCTGTAACGAGGGATAACTTGACTAAAATTTACGGAACCAATGGATCCGGATGTCGACTACGTGAATCAATCACCCGTCGTATAATTCGAGTCCTAGTAAGATTGCTAGGACTACTGAAGTTCGGCCAGGACGAGACGAGAGTCAGTAGAAAAAGGATCCTAGAGAAACGCGGCGGCATCTCGTGAAAGCCGGGAAGACGAGCTTGTTCTTCGACGTCACAAAACACTCGGATGCAAATTCGGTGGCTCATCTTCGTAGTGACTTGATCACTCGCGAAGATGAGCCCCCGGGTTGGACTGGCTCCCTCCAGAATATAGATACAAATTGCAGTAGCGCGGCATAAGATCCAAACTCTAACTCCAGAGAATGCTCGGAAGTTACTATTAGTTGCGACTGTCACGCGCACCTCTAAAATATCACTGTCATATCGTTATACGTAGATGTATTTTAGAGCGAGTGCCCGGGTAGATCGTCGCGTCCCTCGGAGGACTAGCTGTATCTCGTAGATCGACTGCCAGGAGAATTCTTTCTCGCGAGGAGGTGCTGGAGCATCTTCTAGGAACGGTAGAAGAAAACTTGATTCGGATGGGGCAGAAGCTGGCACGGAAAGCGAAATAGAAGGAAATAAGATAAAATGGAGGAGAGGAGGCGGAACGTAACGCGGAACGTAACGGGGAACGGGATGGGACGATCATTAAATCCCGTGTGCGGCTGCTGGGAGGATTCCCGGAAACCGGCACCCTTGGAACCGCGAAGCCAACCCTCCGGGCCTATAATTCTTATTCGGTCTGCAGAAGGCGTATCGAGTTCTCCTGAGGCGAATACGCAACTACGTGCTCGCTTTACATATTGTTTCCTGCCCGTTTCCGTCTCCACATCTTGAGCCGATGTGGCTCCGAGCACGCATCTCCCGTGTATCGTCGGCCGGATTCTCCCGCAGCTTCCCCTTTAAACTTTCTCTTCGCTGGGTTCCCAGCTCGCGTCCCGCAGCCTCCAGGCCGTCTTGCCTTGTCTTGGCTGCACGGAGGTCGGCGCACGGGGTGCGGAGCTCGCAATATGCAGGGATTCTCTAGGAAAACAAACTTGCATGGAATATACATGTAGCGATTGCAATTGGTCCAGGTCGGCCGGCAAGAAGCGAGGTGGGAGGAAACCAAGGACTCGCATGTATTTTCAGGGATCCTGCGATCGCGCTATGAGCGGCACCAGAGTCCTGGAATAACACCGATAACGGACCCTCGAGTTTTGACTGGATACTTTACTCCCTTTTCCAGAGGTTGAAATACGTGCGCTCTCCTATAACGGGATCTGAATGGGAAATCTCCAAATGTCCCGATTTCAAAAGATTCTAAACCCTGGAAGGAAAACTGCCGAGGTCATCTTTCTCCCTACCGCAGTTTCAAATTCCTTTGCTAACCGCCTCGGCAATTCCTTGGCAAATCCGTCCCTTCCACGTTACCTGCTGATATTTTTAGTTAAACGATTAGCTGCTACAGCAGGGCGAGCAGCTTGCCTACTCGCGTAATAATAATGCCCTGCGAAATTATTGAAATGTCGAAAGCGACAGCCAGAGCCTTGAGGCGGCCCAACTTCTCTGCACCTTTGGAGCGTTACTTAGCGTTTTAGTCTCTTCCACGTGGGCTCTCTCTCTCTCTCTCTCGCTCTCTCTCTCTCTCTCGCTCTCTCTCTCTTTCTTTCTCCCCGTCTCTCATGCTTTTCTCTCTGGAGCACATCGACCGAGTTTTCTACTTTGCGATTTTTTGAATCTTCGATTCTTCCAAAAGTCCATAATTCTGCTATTGTTTCACGGTAAGTCAGCGACATGCCGGAGTTCTTCAGAGATGAGGAGTCGACAGCAGAAGTTCTCCGAATTTCATAAGTGAGACTTCTTCTGACTCCAGGCGTGTCAGAAACAAGGAGCCAAGAACTAAAGACGCAGGAGCAGAGGATCGACCCTTCCTCTTACATGCAGGTTCCGGGTTCTCCTAACTCTTGAGATCTCGAGCAGCTAGTTTGCTCCTTCGCTAAATCCGTGATCCTCGAGAGGAGATCAAATGTAAAGTCCATGAAGAGGGAGCGAAAAAGTTGTAGAGAGAGAGAGAGAGAGAGAGAGAGAGAATCTTCGCACGTACGTACGTGCTCTCCCGCCATCCCGTTTACTGCCACTGGTAGTGTGGTAGAGGTAGTGTACATTAATTCGACGAGGTCCAAAACCAATTTCCAAAGGTCCGCCGAAGTGAGGAGGCATCCCGCTCGACTAGGTCGGATGAAATTCAATCTGCGGGCACCGCTGGAAAATAATTAGCACGCCCAGCGCCCCTTTAAGGTCCTGATCCAGGGGATTGCTGATGTAATCCTCCAAATATATAATTTGCGAGGAAAACCTGCCAAACAAGCGGGACTCGATATGCCACGTAAAAACCGGTCTGGCTGAAATTTCGCGTTCAAACGTTTATATGCCGTAGTCTGTCAACCTGTCCTTCCCTCGTGACAATTTTTACGAGTAGCCCCATTCGTCCTTTATACATTATTTTCGATTCTACCGACGGATCCCTTGACGCACGATCCTGGAAATTCGGTGAAAAACATTAAAGCCTGCATCGAAATACGTTCAGCCGGCCGATTGACTTCTCTCGGCAATTTCATCGGACGTCTTCGCCAGGAGCTCCGACCCCACGTGTTTGGAGCCACCAACGGCCTCTGGGGATGGCGGCGACAGAACCGAACCCACCTCGAACACCGCACTGCACTACTGGCTTAAGCTTCCGAGAACTGGCACGAACCCAAACACACGTGGAAGACCCTTTATTAATATTACCCTGGGATTAACACAATTCCTCAAGGGGGTTGGTTGGTCTGAACTCCCCTCGGCAGGAAAGAGAATCGGTGGGATGAGAGAGAGAGAGAGAGGGAGAGAGAGAGAGATATGTGGAGGTTGGAGGTGAGACTACAGGAAGGGTGGGTTTCACCCTGCCAGAGCAAGTGGCGAAAGGGGTGCCAGTTTCGCGAGAGCATTGCACTGATTGTCTGCGCCACTAATGGGAGGAAATAGTTGAGATATTTTTGGTACTAAATGCCACACAATGCTAATGCGTGCCAGCCAGCCAGCCAACCAGCCAGCCAACCAGCCAGCCAACCAGCCAACCATCCAACCAGTCGCAGGTCAGCCAACCTGCCAACCAACGCAGCAAACCCAGGAATGCCATTCCGTTCTAGCTGACTCTACGTGTGTACTCACAATCAGAGAAAGTTCAAGGATAGGTTAGGCTGGATGTACAAAGGTTGCCGAACGAAGTGGAAGATTTCAGGGAAGAAAGACTTGTACATATATGTATGTAGATTCTCCGGGTGACGGCTCGAACGGTCTATGCCGTACGATGACGTGCTACCAGGCTGCGTTCATCGTCGTTCGAATGAGATAATCGCGTGTCAGCTACTGTCAGTGGAACTCATGGAAACGCGCCGTTACGTCGATAACGCGACGCGCTCGACCAACTCGGCGTCCTGTCTACCTCGCAAGTTCGGTTCCTACGAGTTTTCAAGAACTCTGCGTGTAAACGAATCTTCCCTCTTCAGGCTTAAACTTCTCCTCAAAATATTTGTCTCCGCGGCGCAGGAGACCTAATCTTGGGTGCTTCTCCCGAATTTCCTCTATCCGATCGTCCCTCCGAATCGAAGGACGACGACGACTACTACTTCTACTACTACTACTACTACCACTGCTACCACTACTACCACTACGGTCGACGCATCGAGAACCGAAAAACCGAAATTGCCTCTTCGCTGTCGTTTCGTCTTTCGCGCCAGCCGATACTCAAAAGCTCATTATCCAGGCATTATCATCTTTAATTCGTTTTCGTCTGAGGATTATTTGAGGATTAGTTCGCCCCAAGGATCTTTCGATTTCTTATTCGCGGTGGGCACCCACACTCCATCGTTTTTCTCGCGGCTTCGTTCGGGATAGTAGAGCCTCGACGATTCCCGGCAGGTTACGAGGGTAAAGAGATGAGGGTGAGGGTGAGGGTGCGGTTGCCAATTATGGAAACGTCAGAGAGCTCGAGGGTACACGGACATTATCACTTGGTGCGATCGATGTTTAACTTTCTTTAATAGGACTACCCCAGTCGGATCATCCACGCAGAAGGAACCCCTCGAATATCTCCAAGAGAAGACCTCCGGAAATTTTGTAAAATACCGTCAATTCGATCGACGTCAGAGAAATCGCGAAGCAACGTGCAATTAGGAAAGTTACAATTAAAAAGTTGTGGGAGTCAATGCAGAAATGGGAGTTAGAAGGACACGCGTGGTCGGCTAAAAATTGCACCGGTGGGAGGTGCATGGAGGTGGCGACGGGTCCGCGGAGGCCGAGAAGGTTTCGAATGTAACTGGCGCCATCTGGAAGGTCACCGGAGAAGAGCAGGGATGCTGCGCGAGAGGTCGCGTCAAGGCAGGGATCGATGAATTTGCAGGGACCTGCAACGCCCGACTGATAAAGCGGCTGCACTACTTAGGATGCATCGCTGCTGCTGCACGTTGCTGCTGCATCATGAATCGACGCGAGACTGCGCGATGCAATCAGATTAAATCGCCAGCAGCGTCGCGGGCGGCGCGCGTCGCAACGGCCCGTCGCTCGTAGGTTGGTACAGCAGCAAGATGTAAATTGATTAGCGAGGCAGGAGAGCTGCTCCAGTCGCTTACGTGGGCATAACGCGAAATCGTGCCAATTATCGTGTCGTGCCAGTTACGCCAAGGAATTTCACGAGTCGAAATAAATAATGAATTGAAGATTTTACGTGATTCGCGTTATCGCAAGGTGAATTCACATTGAATGAGAATTCGAAATCGTTGTCGCATCGTTGGGGACGATTTAATTTTATCTGGAGCTTTTAGCGGGCCGCTGGACGATTTTTCAAAGTGGAAGCGGGTGGCGTGTTGCGAGATCATAATTCTTTTACGATGTATTAATGTCGTGTTAGCAAGCAATATAACAATGGTGTACGCTCGCGTTATGTCGGTAAGTCGCGGACGTCGTTGGCCACACACGAGGAGTCTATGCTGCGATCCACGATCCACGATCCACGATCCACGATCCACGGCCATGTCCCTCGACTGGCCCTCTTTCACCCTTCGAGGGGACGTCGGCACAGTGCGCGGAGACGCACGCACGCTCACGCACACCCGAGATCCTCAGCTAATGGACGAGCGGCGGGAGGACGCAAGGCAACGGGCATCGTCCTCGAGAGGGTGCTGTTCCCGTCTCTGGGAAAGAATGCCAACCTGGATGCGGGCGGGTAGGGCCCCTCCCTCCGCGGCCCACCCCTTCTCCGGCTCCCGAGTCCCGAGAGCAAGCGAGGAGTCCCGCTTCCATGGATGAGGCGCTCCGGCACTCTCAGGTGGATCGGCTGGGCATTGCTTGATATGTGTGCCAGGTAGACGTGTAGGCAGCAGCTGGTGTGGTTGGCCGCCGGGCTGAGCCGAGCACGCACGCACCACGGTGATCCATAACATTGTCAACCGGACACACGGCTCGCTGGGGCCAATCTCCATCGAAGATAAGGGACGGCGCTAACATTCGTCTAATGCCACGGAGAGCTCTGGGAGGCAGAATAGATGGAAAAGAACCCGCGTTACATCATCCTATGTGTTGTCTCCCTCTCTCTCTCTCTCTCTCTCTCTCTCTCTCTCTCTCTCTCTCTCTCTCTCTCTCTCTCTCTCTCTCTCTCT
>JARQSU010000788.1:56803-72763 GCA_030142265.1 Calameuta filiformis
TCTCTCTCTCTCTCTCTCTCTCTCTCTCTCTCTCTCTCTCTCTCTCTCTCTCTCTCTCTTTCTCTCTCTCTCTCTCTATACTCGCGAGATGGATTTCGTTGATCGTTATGCCGCGACTTTCAGCTAGTGTTTAATGTCATCGAGATTACTCACCATTGAGAAATAGCAGAGCCGAGAATGCTGGGAGACAGGAGAAGTCTGCAGCCCGAAGTGTCTCAGCCACCAGGAGGGAGCAGCGGAGTCCCTTGAAAGCGCTTTCGAAGCAATGTCTTCGCAGGCCTCGCTCTGGGCTTTTCGCGGCGACCGATCGATCGGCCCTCGAGATATCCGACGTGCCGTAAGGGCCAGATGCAAATATGCCTACGGGGCTTTCGTGGTAATTACTCGGCGCATAACTAGACGCGGAATTATGTATTCCCGGTGGCGTGCGGGAACGCAGGCTGCGTGGTTTCCGTTCGCGCGCCTCGTTTCTTCCATTTCCTATCGACGAAGCGGATATCTGACCTAACGTAGTCGTATAGTTACGTTTCGTGTATTGCGTAAAACGTGCGTGCTCACGTGCTGCAGGCCAGGACGCGTGCGTCTTGACAGTTTCACCACAGTCAAGGAATCCGCCGCAACAACTTTCGAAAAATCTAAATTGTGCGACGTGCGGGACGCATCGATAAGGCCGCGCGGTTATCGTCGCAGCTTTTTAAGTACGCCGTGTCTTTAGTCATTCTGCCTTCTAATGGCTGGCAAATCGGTGTTCTCTGTACTCGGCGAAACAGTGTCACTTTCAAAAGATCTACTCGGGCCGAGTGCGAGAGACTGGAATGAATTCTCAATTATCGTCAGTATGAAAATGCAGAACACCGAATATCCCGGCCACAAAGAGGGAGTTAGACGTAACGCATGGACTGTCCGACGCAGGCGTCACGTTAATCGGGCCAGCCGTTTTCACTGGGTGGTCATCATGGACGAGGGTTAAAGTTTTTCTGGCTCACGGGGTTCGTGCCACGCAGCAATATAATTACAATATTACATGGCGGGGCGATAACGTCATCCCACCACGCTGCACCACAATCCCACCCTCCCTCTCGCTCTCTCGCTCTCTCGCTCTCTCGCTCTCTCGCTCATGCTCCGCTGCTCTCCATAATTAATTTTCCCCATAAAGTCATTAAATTTATTCATTTATATCTCGCTGACTGTGTACACAGCGGTAAGCCAACATCTCCACCGCCTGTCCGATCACTGCGATCTCTGCGATCAGCTGACCCGGTTAACGCAAGCGGGACTCTCTTACAATTAGTCGCTTCTCCTCGTTCACCGCTCGAAAACCTTCTTCTCGTAGAAAGAAATTACAAGAAACTAGGAAATATAAAATATGAAATATGAAGTATCTGCATTGGTGGAAAGCAGGAGACACTTTCTCTGCAGGAATCGCACTATGATCTCTCGTGCTTCCGGGTTTTTGAGTTTTCAGGTTTTCAGGTCTTCGGGTTTCCGGGTTTCCGGATATAGGCGAGTCAAGTCGATGGAATCTCGCCCTGCCAAGGGTAATTCTCATTTTTCTATAGTGACGCTCGAGCGCGCTCATACACGTGCGCGCGCGCGCGCGCGCGCGGCTACATGTCGCAAGCCAGTATATTTCGCGGTATCGCGTGCCTCTTATCATTCGGCTTTTGGGACGGTATCGTGCGATGCGATCGGTCAGGTATTAAATGTTATTCCAGCCATAAACAATGGAGTCTACTGGAAGCGTAAAGCCCTATATGCAAAATCGCAGCAGCGATCGTACCAGAAGCCACATGGAAATGGATTGATACGCACAATGGCTGCTGCCGTCTGTGATCAATTTGAAAAACAATCCTAGGAATTGGTTAGATAATAACGCGATTGATAACGGGAAGGCTATAGCGTTTGCCACAGGCACGGCGCTCCTCGTCATTAACGAATGCCCATGATTGCACTGAACGTGATCCGTTTTTGCTTGACTAAGGTCCTTCGCAAAGGGACTTGATCTTATCAATCTATCGTGCATCGATAAATGTCATTAGAGCGCAATTCCAAAAGTTAGCGATAAGCGCGTAACGTCATACGGCTGGACAATGCAGTCGCGCAACCTCATGAATTCGTTCTGGCAGGTCCCTCTGTGCGAAGTCGCATTCGAAGACTGCGTCGTCGCCAGGACTCGGCGGCCTCTGCTTCCGGGTTCGATGTCGGAATGCAGGACACGTCGAGGATTCGCATTCATATTCCCATCTCGATGCTCGTTTCACAGGAGAATACATCAAGAGGACATCTCGCTCCAGCGCCGAAATGGGAACACGCACTCGCGCACTCACGCACTCGCGCACTCATCCATCGCAGGATAGCTCCAACTCCAGGCTGAGATGGGCTCGTGGCCATGCACCTCATAAATTCTGGGCACTAGCCTGGCGAACGGGAACGCGATGATCTACTTTGGGATCGTATGCGGACTCTCCAAGGTCCAGAACGAAAAACGTTTCTAAATAGAGGACCCTTGTCAACGCGACAGACAAATTAGTTTCCTTTTGCACTGGTCCCAGGTCGCCATCAGATTTGCCCTTCCGAGGACCGATCCATCAAGGAACGCCCGATAACGATCTTAATTCGTCTGGCCGATGGCCAATCGGCTAGTTCCTCCGTCTCGTGAAATCTCTACCTGAGCGTCATCTTAATGTGGAGCCCGAGGCTCTGCGGTCCTTAGGCAAGAGAGAAGTTGAAAAGTCGAGAAACAGCGAGAAAATGAAGCCAGTTTCAGAAAAGCAGCAATGCCGGCTGCCGAGTAGCTTCTTTAGATCGAGCGGGACTTCCTGAATGTCGCAGGAATTCTTCAAGGAGTATCTACGTCTCTTATCTGGATGGCTTCAGCCCTTATTCTTGTCCCCGGGAGGGGAAAGGAGGAAAATATGTAAACCGAGCGGGTTGGCCGCAGCAAGGAGGCCGAATCTACTGGAAATGATTTTCACGTCTTCGCGCTTTTCGAAAGTTAGGATGGTCGTCCCAGCATTTCGCGTTCCTCGCACGTAATTCCTCTTTCCTCCTCTGCCCCCAATCTCCCTTTCTTCTCTTTTCGCGAATTCGTATCATGATCCACTCCCATTCATTTCGTTGCGAGCTGCTCGCGTATCATTCGCGCAGTGCATAAGGTGCGAGAGCGGCTGATCGAGTAGGTAGGGTAGGGAGGATGATGTATCGGGTATCGCGTCCATAGAGATGCTGCGGATGATCACCGATCCGTCGATTTATTCGGGAAGGAATTACGAGGCCTTTATTCGGGACGTGGCGCGCAGCTGGCGAATTGCGAATTATTCGGAAAATGAGAGGGATAGAATCCTCTGGTGGAATGGAGTGGGAGAGGAGCTGCGACGGAGAGAGTCGCAGAGAGAGGAGAGCCAGGCATAATTTATAATGTTATAAGCAACGTGGCTTAACGGGGTAGAGGCTTCATCGTAATTCCGTTCGCAGATAATATTTTGCCAGAGGATTAATATCGCCGTAAACAAGAGTGCTTATGGGCGACGTCGACGATTTAGCTGACTGGTCCGCGACTATTCTCCGTTCGTCCTCCTTCCTCTATCCGTTCTCTTCTTCGTTCCTCGAGCGATTCTACTGTATATTGTATTCCTATAACGCTTATTATTGGCACTATTTGGTTATTATCTGCCGGTACCTATACCAATTGTAGGCTACACTATTCAAGGTTGGAGAATCTATAATTCAATCTGAAATATGTGATAAGACGAGGAAACATCGCTTGAAAATAGTTGAATCAAACCGACTAAATTGGAACAGACTGCGAGGCGCCCACGTCACTGGGAAGGCCCGATGCTTTCAGACTCTAAGGATATTTTGAGTAGACGCCTAGTTAGTTTATCCGAGTAGGCACCTGCCGGAATCTATAATTGAATCTAGAATCGTCAACTACAAATGGTAATAAATATAATGGCCGACGGATTGTCCAGCATACGTCCTATATACTATGTAAAGGTAAAGTGCCCCGTAGACTCAGGAAGAAAATCGCGAAAGTATTTACTACGTAATCTCAAAGAGAATAGCCAATCCTGCATCGGACAGGTATGAGGCCGAAAATTAAGAGGAGACACCTTGTGGACTCCGAAGAAGGAGCTCCCTGCGTCCTTCGAGGAATCGACTAATTGTTAGATGGCCCGGCAGGTGCAATGGCTTCGCCTTTTAACGATCACAGCCATCGAAAAGTTTTAATGTGATGGTGGCGATACAGATGACAAACTTAGGCTGGTGCGTTTTAGTCGAAGAGACGCGTTGTGCACGGCACTCAAAGATACAGAGAGAGATCTTAGGTCGGAGGCCATATCGTAGGTCAAAAGTTCTGTCTTAGGTCAGAGACCATACCATCAGAGAGAGAGAGAGAGAGAGAGAGAGAGAGAGAGAGAGAGAGAGAGAGAGAGAGAGAGAGAGAGAGAGAGAGAGAGAAAGTTGAAGAAGAAAAAAAGAAGGAGAGAGATCGAAGAGGAGCGCGACGCTTTGAGAAGAATTCATGGACTATTTCAGCGGCGGTCTGAGAGTCGCTCCTATACCTATACAGACATATACCTACTCGCTCTCTGCATCGCTACGAGAATAACCAAGCGATTGGCTGCGATGAAATTCAGGATGCGTCGCGGCGCTTCCAAATGCCTGGGCTGCTTTTTACAAATTAAAAACGCTCGGCTATGCGTCATGCGTGACATGTACATAAGGTATGTACAGTGAATCGAGGTTTGCAATTGTGTAGGTATGGAAACAACCACGGACCTACAAGGACACTTCGTCACTCCAATCGCTTTCCGTTCGCAGGAGTTTAAAGAGCCAGGATTTCGTCAGGAATCCGCACAAAACCCAAATGGACCCTGCGTCCCCCATACGCAGCGCGCAATCGCAGTCTGTGACCTGTCGACAGGAACGTCCGAAATTCAAGTCTCAGCTGGTAAAAGGAACAAAGGAAGCGGAAGTAGAGGAAAGAGAGTCGGGAGAGCAAAGAAAGAAAGGAAAGAAAGCGAATCTAGAGTCATCCCTTTTTCAAGAGACACTAACGTGACAGGAATTGCCCCCCCCCCCCGGGTTCCTCATCGATACGAGGAGGAAGCGATCGAGGAGCCGAAAAGAAAGCCAAAGGCGTCTCTCCTCCGTTCTTCCTTGATTGGCCGGTTTCTCAGTGATATATGAACTTCGCCGACTCCCCGGGGTCACCGGCTAAATTGATTCGAATCGTTCCGCTACAACGTAATGCCGGATAATTAATGATCGGCCGAGCCGATATGTTTGGTACACAGAACGAATCGGAGACTCGCGTGCCCGATTCGCCAAGGAGGAACAGCAGCCAGTCGCCCCATCCCCCCCCCCCCCTATCGCAAGCTTCGCTCCTTCGTGGTGCGACGTACGTCAGAGCGAGAGGGGGGAGGGGGGAGGGGGTGGGAAGGCGTACTTCACGCGGAGCAATTAGCTCGGGGTTGCTTGCACGAATTTAATTTCTTAAGCGGCAGTCCTGCCAACCGGTTAAGCGCATAAGCGGTGCGGATTCTGGCAAATCGGTCCCGAGGATGGCAACGAACGTAGTTTCCCGCGACTCTCGGGGATGGACGGTTCGAGCGAACGAGGAGACGAAGAGGGAAGAAAGGAGATAAAAGGGAAAGAGCGCGAAGGGGCGAAAAGCGGGTTCCGAGTGAACGCGGGAATAAATTGAAAAGTAAAACGCATCGCGTCTAAGTGACATAATGAGAGGGACATTGAATCACGTAGTGGCTGCAGAGGTGCGGTCAGGAAGCCGATTACGGCCTTTTTCCCGAGCGACCTCGCGCACAGCTCCGTTCGGAGTGGCTGCATCCTATATCGGCTCTTAATAATCGCTCTCGTAAAACTCGTTAAGATTCCGGCGCCTTGCACGGCCTTACTGATCGTAAACGCTCAAACTTGAGGCCCCGTCAATAGGAACATCCTGCACCTGCTCCCTCTCTCCCTCCCTCCCTTTGATTGTCCGATGATCACAATTTTCTTGCTCCTACTCTTGCGCCGGATTACGTCTCTCCTAGGAATTACTCGCGTAGGACACGTGCGGACGACCCCCCGAAAACCAGGAGACCTCGAGTCACCAAGGTCACTCCGGGGAGTGACTGACTATTTCATCCAATGATAATAAATGCAGCAGCAGAGTCCTAGGTCGCACACAGTCCGCTACTCTGCGAAATCCAGTGGACTTCTGTGTGCCGTACCGTGCGTGGTGCAGAGAGAGAGAGAGAGAGAGAGAGAGTGGTGAGAGTGGAGAGAGTGGAGAGTAGGCAGGCTAGTTGGGAGCGCGCTTGGGACATGGAGTGAGAGCTGGAGCCTGGAATAGGGTGGATGGCCGCATTTACATGATATGAATATAATGGAGAGGGCTGCCTCGCGGACTCGGCTACGAGCGCTACCTGTTGAACGGAGGATTGGAACTCCAGTGACCCAGAGGATTCAGGATTGACGGCGACCAGTGACGAACCTCCTGCGTGTCACACTTCCGAGAACAGTTAAGTTCGACTTTTTAAGCGGCGGATGCGCGTTTACCGGGTCTCCGATGTGTCTTCGATGTATCTTCGATTGCTCCGAACTCAAAGAGGCAACTGGTCTCTCACTCTCGTTCTCAAACTACGTAGAAGCAACAACCTCCGAGCAACCTGTGGCGATGCTGCGGCTTCCACGAAGCCTCGAGTCGCCTCCGGTCCTCCTCCTTTTGCGTCTACCGTTAGCAAGGCGCCTCCTCCTCCTTCCCCGAAGGACGTGCATTGGACACGTCGGATTAATAGGGAGTCGCGGCCCGATCGACAGCCGATGCGCGTCTCTTCGTGTCCCGTTTTCATAGTGTCTGATTGACGGCAAAGTTCACGTCAATCAGATGCTAATAGGATTTACGAAGGAGTAATGCGACCGACGGCTTCGGACGCTTCGGACGCTTCGGACGCTTTGGACGCTTTTGACACTTTTGACGCTTCGGAACTTTTGAACACGTCCCTATATGTTTACGTATACGTGCATGCAGAAATTTGTCCAAGTACGTACCAGATACACGTATAGAGCAGAGGCTGCATTGGAAAATCAAGGAGAACCAATGTCAAATAACTGAACTGGTGCGCCCGGCGTCTCTTTCCCTTGGCGACGCCAGCGTTTTATGGGCTTATCAATATTTAGAAATTATTGTATTGGCAGTTGATGGAGCCTGATTGCAGTACGCCCCCATCCATATTATTCAGAGATCTCCAGACCTGCTGTCCGATAGACACTATCGGAAACAGAAACGCATTCCCAAGCGTCTTGGGCGACGTCGCCATCAATAATGATCGATTCATGGCGAGAGCTAAAGAAAGTCGCGCTTGAATTCTCGCACGTTCCGTGTTTTCGTTTCGGATCGATAACGAAACGAGCGCTTTTAATATTCTTGCAGCAAGTTCATCGATGTCCTGTTGGTAGCCTGGTAGTCTGGTAGTCTGGTAGTCTGGGATCTCGTGGCGCAAAGAGGCTCTCTGGAATCGAGCTCGAATTACCCGTAATGCGAAAGCATTGGCACCGCTGTTGCTGAAATAGCACTATCTGCGTCCATCTATCTCTCTTGCGCATTCTAGTAACCAGACGAGAGTCGTTTGCTCGCATTTTTATCGCAAAGAGGAGCTGCCAGGCGAAGCTACGTAAACGAAGAAAGAAGGGCAGCCAGTACAAAGGTGCAACCAGGAATAAAATCTCGACGAGCAACTCAAGTTCCTGCTAGGAGAAGTCAGGAGTGCCTAAAGTCTGCCAGACTGCCAGACTGCCAGTCAACCAACCAATCAGCTCATCCTTGCGAATCATCCAAACGAAGCCAGTCGATTTACTTATTCTAGCTCAAAAAAGCATGATAGAAGAATTTCAATTTCCAGCCAGAAAGACCTGTTTATTCCTGGAGAGTATACTACCCACAGCTCTCATGGAATGAAATTTCAAGGAGCTGCTTTTTTACCTCCTTTGAACCATCAGCTCATTCGTTAACGAGAATCAAGAATACTGCAGGAAAATACGAACGTGATATATATAGATATATATCGTTTACGAGAAGACTTGCGTTCGAAAAAAGGGATCTCGAAACGTGACACAACTTTTCTTACGATATATTAGAGGAAAGCACCAAGGAGACGATACGAGTAAGCAGTGAGATGGGAAGGTCGATCATCCTCGCACGAAGTAGTGAATATCGCGTCAAAGGACGGATTACGAATTTGATTGTGCTCCGCGAGTCTCCGAGATTTCAAGCAACTTTTCTTTGAATTCTGTCTCTCTTCCCGCAAAGAGATGCTGCTTCGCCTATGGCGGCCGTCTGCCAGATTTGCTGCTCCGTACTTTTCGCGTGCGCTTGCACTCGATCAGTAGAAGATCCTGGTAGCTGTTCCATAAACTCCATTATAATTTGAAGCGCGAAGGGGAGGTCACAGAGAAGCCTACAGGGTCATAGGTCAGGTATTTTTTCAATTAAACATCAGTCCAATGTCCTGCTTGCTGCTACATCTGGAGTAACTGGAGTAATAACGTTGGTAGGGTCCTGGAAAAGGATTCGTATAAAAAAGTCAAGATTCAAGCGTCAAAAGGAAGCATCCCAGTTAGTTCGAGGCTGGATAAACTGAGGGAGTAGTAATCCCCTTGGTGGTCGCGCAGGATCATAAATTCCCACGGGGGTTGTGAGCTCAATAAAAATCAAACGTTTACGCTTCCACTCGATAAATCTTGTAGACGTAGGCGTGGACCACGAGGTCCACGTGGACCACCACAATTCACAGAACGCGGATCGGATGTACTTAAACTATTCCAATAGGATGCTACTTGATCTGTTGGCCGATAATTAAAAACTATTAAGGACAATGGATAACAATGCGACGAGAGTGGATGGATGATTGAGTGAATGAAGCGAATGAAGCGAATGAAGCGAATGAAGCGAATGAAGCGAATGAAGCGAATCGAATGAATGGAAGGAATGGAGGGAATGGATGAATGAATCGAGTGGATGAGCGACTAATTGTGAGGAAATCGTCCTACCTTGCGAAGAACGCTGCGGCTGCGCTCGCTTGCGCTGGAGACCCAGGTGTCCCGCTCACGTTGTACGAGTACTTGCTCTCCTGATAGACATGGGAGGCCTTGGATTTTGAGTGCGCCGATCTGTGATAGTAATGATCGGGATACTTGTCACTGAAACCATTGGGCTTGGCGAAGCCCTCGATTGTCTGAACACTGAGCTTGCCTTGCGTGCCGTAACACTGATTGATCTTCGCGCTGCTCTTCTCGTGGGAACTTTGATGGCAAGACTTCTCAGAATGTTGATGGAATTTTTCGTGCGAGTTACCCGTGGCCGGTTTGTCTATGGTCCCGTACGACTTGAAGTCGTACCCTTTGAGTTCGCCATAGTACTTGATGTTTTCAACCTTGTACCCAGTTGAATCGTAAGCCAAAGATCTGCTCCTGGTAATCTGATCCTGATGTAACGACTTGGTCTTCTCTGTGTGACTTTTTGCGGTCTCCTGCAGGCCCCTGGTCTTTTCGATTTTGAGCATTGATTTTTCGTTTATTCTACCCTGAACAGCCTCGCTAGCTTTCAGCAGAGAGTCTACCGTGCCTTTCAGTTTTTCCTTCCCATCCGGTGACACACTTCCTGGTATTATTACACTAGCACCAGCACCAGCACTAGCACCACCACCAGCACCACCAGCATCAACAACAGCACCACTACCACTACCACCACCACCACCACCACCACCACCACCACCACCACCACCACCACCACTCACAGTAGCACTAGCGTCGAGAGTCAGCTGAGCAGGACCGGAAGCGCAACCACCTACACCGGGTGCGCTACCGTTAGGTTGGTTGACCTTCAACATGTCGAGTTTCGAATCGATATCAGAGTCATCGCTGCTCTCGTACTGGATTGATTCGTGCTGATGATCCGCGTCGCTCGACTTGACACGCACGTCGGTGGGCTTGTGCGTCGGACGCTGGCGCGTCGGGACGCGTACTGCTTCTCGCGCGTTCGGCGTGATACTGGCCAGATTAGCGGGTGCCTCGGTGCCGAGCGCCACTCCTCTACTAGTCTGACGGCGCCCTCTCTCCTCCTGCCAATGATAAGCCACCATGCGGTCTATTCTTATTCCTTATACATATTCCTCATTTCTCATTTCTCAATTCTCATTTCTCACTACCGATTTCTGAATCTGAATATCCCTTGAACTCCCATTTATTTCCTAATCCTAGTCATCTCCTCTATACCAGACAAAGGTTCTCAATTCAAAGGTTAATATCGAGAAATTTCATGTTCCACGTACGTTATATTACCATCCCGCAATATATTATCCGATGGAATGTCAACTTACCTGGAGTCGTTTGAGATCTTCCTGGCGTCTGGTCACTTCGGTGTATTTTGGCGGTGGCTCGGACTTTGGCGGCGTCTCCTGGTATCGCGGCGGCCTCTCGAACTGACGATACTTGGGTGGATCGATGCAAGGGTTGCGCTGATGATGTCCGTGCCCGTAGTTCGGTAACTGACATTCCGTTAGATCGGACTGTGATCTGTTAAGCTGGTAGCTGGGGGGCACGTACTTCTGATCGGGTTGTTGTTGTTGCTGTTGCTGTTGCTGTTGCTGTTGCTGTTGCTGTTGTTGCTGTTGCTGTTGCTGTTGTTGTTGTTGCTGTTGCTGCGAGGACTTGTTCTGACCGAAGTACTTTGGTATCAGACTACTTTTGTCGCGCTTATCGCTCTTGTCATGCTGAATGTACACGGACTCCTTGGTTTTGTCCTGTTGTTGTTGAGCACCCGGTGGACCGTTGATCTCATAGAAGGTCAGCTCCTTCTTACAGCAGGTCACTTTATCAGCACTGGAACGATTGAACTTGCCATAATGATTCTCGTGTTTTATTGGCGGATCGATCTGATATATCGTGAGTTCTTGGGAATTCTGTGACTTTGAGCGCGTTTCGTTCTGGGAGTTGTGCCGTCGTTCCGGCTGGGAATGACTGCGCGAATATCTCTGACTGAGCTTCCCCGAGGCATCTTGACCAGAATGCTTCATCGTGACACGTGAATCCGATCCCAGGCGAACCGAGTTGCGTCCGTACTCGAGGTACTCGTCTCCATACTTGAAGAACTGCCGGGGCTTGTACTTCTCTTCGAACTGCGAATAATTGTACGTGTTGAAGCCCACCTGATTGAAGTTACGGCTGAGATTGGTCGAGTCGTAGTCCGTGGAAGTGACAGCCTCCATATTTATCTGGAAGAAACGAGGAGAGGGAGACCCCCGTTAAAATGTCTCCGAGAGATTCGGGGAGAGGACGCGATATGGAATTTAAATCGAGTCTCGGACTCTGTTCCTGCTCTCCACAATCTGTGTAGTCCACATCTTGTGATTTCTAGTGACGTCATTTTAATCCACGCTCGCGATCACGAGCAAGTTCGTCTATTTCCTCGGAAATAGCAAACAACCGGTAGTCCTGAGAGGACCTAACTGCTAACATGTGAGTAATTTAAAGTCTCGTGCTTCCGTTCAAGCACCGTGAATCACTTGACCGAGATAACGATTCAATAAGTCGGCACTACCCTCGGTGGTAAGAAGATGGAGATTGCCGAGATAGCTGGAGAACATATTTTGGAAGACAACGGGACTTATTTCATGATCTTTGGTTGACTAAAAAATTTGTATTCGGGAGTTATACAACATGCACGTATAAAGAAGAGTTTGCTGCCTTTAAAAGAATGAAAGCGCTGTCAGGAAAGAAGGAGAGAGAGGAAAGTAATTCTAAAAGACAGTTCTGAGTTTAAGAATTGAAGAACTTCTTATTCTTAAACGACGTGGTATTTATAATAGCAAAAAGGAAAAAGCAATAAATAAATTCTGATGCCAAGAAGTAGGCATGTCCGTCTTCCCATCACTTCAAGTTGGATACTGCTTTTGCATACCCAAGAGCAGCGCTCAAATTTCACTCGATAATATGGTAGTCACCTGAAAAGCGTGCAGGTCGTCGATGATCGAATTGCTTAAGGAGCCAAGGAAATCGATAGAGGCTCGAAATTCGGCCAAGAAATAAATGACTAAGGTAAAGGGTAGAGACACGGAGGGAGAGGGAGAGGGAGAGATAGAGAGAGAGAGAGAGAGAGAGAGAGAGAGAGAGAGAGAGAGAGAGAGAGAGAGATTCTATCCCTCGGGCTTTCAACTCCGGGAACCGGTTCACTCCTCGACGCTCGAAGGTAACGTGCGTTTTCACACCAGGGCGAATCGAAGAGGCACCGTAGAAGAATCGGTCCGATCGAATGCGGCCTTTCGCTCGAGGAGCCCATCTCTGTGGTCCGTCTCCCCGTCCCGAGCGCGAATCCTTCCACCGCATAAACGCAAAACTGCCACTTGCATTCCTTTCAGTTTTCAAATGACAAATTAATTTGTCAACAAAAATTGATAGATACCGATATATAAAGCGATTACGAAATAGAAATTCTCTCTGGAGGATAAAACTTCCGGTAACGAAGATCTTAGGAGGCACTCCCGACCGAGACTTGTTTATCATCTCAGATAAAATGTACAATTAACGCGTTGAAAAGGCGCCTGAGATGATGGCAGGAAGGAATCACCTTCCACTCGCTGGGCTGCCACCTTGTATTTCTGCGTTCCGCAAGGCAGCAGCTTCACAAAACACCTGGTTAGACTCCTTCACGAGGACGAGAGCGTCAATGGGAGTGAACGGGGCTGGAGAGAGAGAGAGAGAGAGAGAGAGCCCCGTCACTACCCAGTGACTCTGCTCGCGCGGCCGTCAGGGCTCGTTAAGAGACTCGCGATGCTCCACGACCCTTAACACGCGTCTTCCAAGAAAACGCGCGCTGTTCGTCATTAAAATCCGATTAATGAGGATGCTTGTTTACCGGCTGGCCATGCGGCCCAGAAACCGCAGCCACCGGGAAAAAATTCCCACCGGAATTATCCAATATTTTTCGGATGTTCACTTGCCGGCTACAGATGCTGCATGCCCCAGCCCCGGTCTGCGAGTCAGGCTGCTAACGTCACGGCATACCGAATAGCGGTATTTTTGCGCGGGTTCGACGGGACGCCAGATAGCGACGTTATTAAATATAATTAAAGGGAAATCGTGCCGGAGCGTAATGGAAACTTTGCCACGGCAACCGACATATACGTGCACGACGTTCCTTTGGCCCTTTTTTATTTTTAAAATATTCATTTTCCACCCTATTGGATACTCGACCAACTATTCCATGCTGGCCAGGAATTTTATACCTTCGCCGAAGATCCATGAAGACGAAACCCTCGCACGAGATTATGGTCAATAGTTCAATCGGGACGCATGGAATCTTTAAGGTGCACATCTGTATTTGTTTGCTTTTACTTTTAGGCCCTTTTGAGCAGTCTGGAGCGTCTCGCAAGCATCTCGCGTACTTGCACGCACCCGCTTCGCTTCATATAAAAATTAATAGTTTTCGAAAGTCCATTCCGTAAGTCGATAATGACGTTGTTTACGTTAGCAATAACAGGCCCGACACTTTGACTGGTGAGGCCCTGGGCCTGAAGGTCCCCCGGGCCCATTCCCGGGGACCGTAATTATATGTCGCACTAAAATTCATCTGGCTCGTTATCTCATCGTTTCTACGTGTCGTCCCGAAGCGAACGGTATTACGCAGGAGATGAGCTACGGGTCAGACAAGAAACAAGGCACGAAGCTCAAGAGAAAATAGGAGCCTTGGGAGCGGCGGAGGCCAAGATCGAGTTCATTCTCAGAGAAGAAGCAGCGAGTCTAGGCGCAACGCAACGGCTGGACGCGGCGACGCGTCTCTATAGAGACGCTTTGCAAAGCGGATACGCTCCTAGAAATGGTTGCTGGCAAGCGAGATATAGATACAGCTGTCCGGGGAGAGAAATCTTTTTCTTTAAAATTTCTACATTTCTACGTAGCTCATACGAATTCATACGGACTCGTACGACATCACGCGAACTCACACGAACCGCGAGTTTTAAGGCTCAGGGCTCCAATCTTCCCCGAATGCTGATTAACCTCTAGCTTGTATTACTACTATAGGAGCGCGGCTGTTAATCTGCCCTTTTCTTTGGAGCACAACACTAGGTGTCATAGGTCATCCGCTTTGACGTTAACGGCGACCATCGCCGAGGGCTTTGCCGCTCAGCTTCTCCTCGTAATTTTCCTCGGTTTTCCTAGTTCTGCGTAGTCCGATTGTGAGATTCGCTCGAGTAGACGCGTCCTCGCGCGAAGCGCCGAGGAACGTCGCAGGAGGACGTCGCGACGGGGCAGAAGGGAAGGTGGGAGATCAAGGGCCAACGAGATAAGCGAAGCAACGAGATAGGATGCCGGATTGAGGGACCCGGGGAGTCTGAATACTAAGATGGGTGGGGAGGGGGCGGTTAGGAGTCGAGAGACGCGGCTCAATCTTACCAAAAATGATTATGCAGGATCGCTCGAATAAATGAGACGTGCTTTTAATACTGGAACTCCAGCGCGTTGGGACGCTAAGGCAGAAACGGACGGAATGACTGACTGATGGGTGGATGAGGACGGATAGACGCTCGGAACGATGCGTGGCTGGAGGATCTTATGGACCAACGTGGGACGTGGAAGCGGGCTGAGCGAGCAATCTCTTACGGTTGAATTTGTACTGCTTTGGGAACGCCCTCGATCACTCTGAATAATCATCACGCGACAACGGCTCTCCGCGTCATCGCCTTTCTCGCTATTGAGAATAGACGCGGAGCTCCAGCAGCATCTTCCTGGCCAGAGAGTAGAGAAACGCTCGAAAAGAGCCGCCACGGGATGCAGCGCGATGAAGAATTGGAGGGAGGGAGCCGAGGGGGAGCCGAGGGGGAGCCGAGGGGGAGCCGAGGGGGAGCCGAGTGATACAAAGGGAAATAATAATAAAAGGAACGGGCAAAGCATCTTCGAACGCCCCGCCACAAGCTGAGAGAAGCACTGAGGACCAGCAGGATTGCAGTATAAACATCTATCCCACCCTCTTGCAAGTACCGGCTCAGCCAAACACTCTGTGAGGGAATGGTCCATCGTCCTGCTATAATAGATGCTGCGAAGATTAAGCGCAAGTATCGACTGATTCTCAAAGTACCTGCAAAGAATTTAAAAACCAGATCGATCGATAGGTTCGTATCGTTCCTATTAAGAATGAACGAACTTTCTCTGGCAAACGAGAATTCGAGCAACGCTGGAAAATGTTTTTTTTCGGGTTGCTCGGAAATCACGCAATTAATAGATCAGAGAATGATTGTGCGTATTGGTGCAGCAGAGATGCACGCGGCGGCGGCCATTCGCCCTTCCGACTGGTCATCATTTTTCTTTCATTAAGCGATCTCGCCTCGCCTACTGGCAGCGCAGGATCGACGAGGGTGGCCACTGGGCACAACTGCAGGCAACTGGCCTATCGAGCGGGCTGATCCCGCTTTCGCCACGTTAATCAGCCAATTTCCAAGAAAGCATCTTCCTTCGCCCTATAGCGATGACGCGTCTCAGGATTTTCAGGAGATATTCGTTGGAGAAATAGAGAAAGGATGCGCTACTCGATATCTCGCAGAGTACGGCGAAAGTGCGTTTGACTACAGCTGACTGTGACTGGAGAGCCAAGCGCAGCTCCTTCGCGAGATTTAAATCATTCGAGAATTTTGCCAATCCAATCTCGAAGGCGGAGAGCTTTAAGCGCGAACGAAGACTCGCGACTTTTCGATTTATGAACTAATCGAATAACTAACCAGTCCACAAATTGAAAAGCTTTTCTGGCAAAGCCGCAAAGTTCCGAGGGGCTCGCAAGTCCTGGCACAGCTACAAGCTTTTATGTTTCAGGGAGAAAATTCTCTTGCAATTGCTCTTTGCTCTTTGCTCTTTGCTCTTTGCTTTTGTCGCCTTTTCCTTCTTTTTTTTCTCTGTCTCTCTCTCTCT
>JARQSU010000788.1:79671-104352 GCA_030142265.1 Calameuta filiformis
CTCTCTCTCTCTCTCTCTCTCTCTCTCTCTCTCTCTCTCTCTCTCTCTCTCTCTCTCTCTCTCTCTCTCTCCCTTTCATCCTATTCTCGCTCTTCTCCCTACCCCCATGTTCTTCTTCGTGCTGGACGATATTCGCCGCATCCTACTATACTGCTATTCTCCTACTTGGCCAAGTCAAACTCCGGGGTGTAACATCCTCGGCTTGCTGAATGAACTTTAGCCCCAATAATTCCGAGTTTCGGTCAGCTCGGGAAGACGACGATTATTTCTCCGGGGCTTTCGGAATGGCGCTCGTCGATTATTTCGCTTTTCCCAGCAAATGGCACATAAATATAACCGCGGGGTGCACGATCTTATGGGGTTCAGGTTAACCAACCGTATATACTATAGAACTAGGTGATTTATCAGGAGTCACTAGCGACGACAGTGGAGAGTATCAGCCCGCAGCCGCACTTTGTGAATCGGTCACTCGCTTCGGCTGAGAAGGAGCAGAAAAAGAAGCTCAGGCCAGACGTGTTAGTCGCGCCTCTGCTCTCGACAAGGTCTTATCGCGCGAGAGAACATCCTGGCCTCGCTCGTGCTGATTCCTCCTTCAAGGGTGCGAGGAGATGATCGTGAGTCAAGAGTCAAGAGAACAAAGTCTACTTGGCGCCGGTGGGGCAAGGGGGGCAAAGGGGGGCAAAGGGGGGCATAGGGGGGCATAGGGGGGCAAAGGGAGTCGCAGCTCCTGACAGCGGGGCGGCAGTCTCGTGCCCTCGTCGGCTTGATGAGAAATAAAGTGCTCGTAAATCCTACGTCTCGTATTTGGATTGCTGCCCCGCAGTTCGCGATGCAGCGCAGGGAGACGGAGACGCTCGCGTCAAGATGGGTAATTGCAGGAGACAATCAAAGGGAGTCAAAATGAGGAGTCGCTTTGAGGAAGTCAGTGCGAAAGAAAGCGGGGAGGAAATCGATGAGTATACATATGCAGATACGTCGCGCTGACGATGAGGAATTATAAGGGAAATGCATATCGCGTCCGAATGTCATGGGGTCCTGTTATACCCTCAATATCAAGGGAAGGGATGCAAGCGAATTTTATAGAAAGTTCAGCTACACAAGCCGGTAGCGAAGGTAGGGAGGGACAATATGTGTACCGGATTACAAAATTCTACATAAACTAGTGCTGAAATTGATTTTGATAAAATACGTTGCAACGAGGATCCATGTTTTAGCGGCATCGCACATCTTTGTTAGAGAAACGAAGTGTTTTCTTTAAGATGGTCTTTCGTGGCACATTTGGAATCGTAAGAGGAGGCAGTCAAGTTCTAGCGAAGGGCGAAAGTCGAAACTGCTGACTACAGGCGAGTTGAAAGACGTCGAGCGTTTTTTTATGTGACACAAAGTAGCACTTTGCCAAATGATGCGAATCTTTTTAGGGCGCCGTCGTGCGAAAATACGGCCAACCGATTGGGATTCGTTCTAGCGTCGAGCTTCAACCATTGGAACTCCGGCGGGGCGTGCGCGGCTCAATGGATGACATTAATTTTAAAAGCAATATTGCCGCTCGCGACTTCCCACCGAAAAAAGAAACAAGCAGAAAGGGGAGCTCTCCCTCTCTCTCTCTCTCTCTCTCTCTCTCTCCCGCAGTGATTGTGCCGATTTTCTTTCTTGTCTCCGGAAGCCGCTAAAGGAGCCATCACGAAAAGAGGAGCGTGCTGAGCCTCCCCGGATTTTACCGCCAGCGAAAGAAGTCTGCAACCGAGTATACGTGACCTTAATAAATATTAAACTGGTATCATATATAGGGACGCCGATCATAACCTTAAGACCTCGGAGCACCCATAGAAGAAGGATCATGGGATTTAGCGAAGGAGCTGCCAGCGCTCCTCTCGCTCACCGCTCTCCCTTTATAGATGAGTGTGCAGTACGCAGTGCACAGCCACACTCCCACACTCCCACACTCCCACACGGACAATATCTGCTTGCTCATCCTCGGATCGGGCTTCTTTCTAAATTCCGTCTAGGCTTGCGAAATGCCCACATTCCCGGAATGCGCAAGGGTCGTCGTCGCCTGAACTTTCGGAAGCACTGAAATTCATTCCTAAAGACGTCCCATCGAGGACGTTCCGAACCCTCGGTAGTTTCGGTAGAGCTGCCTACGGCCGGAGTCTCGGAGTCCCGGGGAGGTTGAGAAGGGCGACCCGGGGGGGGGGGGGGGTCGCCCCCAACAAACGGTCGCGTGTCGCAAATCCACGACACTCCAAGTGAATTAGAGGACCCCCGCATTTCGATGGCATCAATCACCTTCGGCGTGGCACTTTTTTCAATGAGAAGTGTTCGCAAGTGCTCGCAAGTGCGCGCAAGTGCTGCATCGAAGAAAAGTCTCAGTAGGTTGGCATCGGCTGACGCGGGGCGTCGCGCCGCCGACGTCGGCAGGAGGAATTGTCGAAGATGCAGGGGTGTCCTTGTTCCGCGCATCATCGAGCAAGGGTTGCGCGAAATGTACTTTCTCACTTTCTCACTTTCTCACTTTCTCACTTTCTCACTTTCACAAGCCTCACAGGCGTGAGTTTCTCGAGGCAGCTGCGATTGGCTGACTGGCAAGTCAAGCTAAACGGGAAACAGATGAAGGTAGCAAAGTTTCAAAATGCCGTCGACTATTCTGGCGGCGACGGTGCCGACGCAGGCCGTCAGGCTTACGAGGTTGTCGAGCGGGCACCCTCGACGGATAGGGTTGCGCCCTAAATTATGTACGGGATGTCTCGTTATTAATTACGCGAGATCGCGAGGTGGCTTCCTGGTGATGAGAGGCGCTGGATGCCTGGATGCTGGGAGCACAGATGGGATTGAGATAGCGAGAGTTTTTTTGACCAAGAGAGGGTGAAACGGATAAAATGGGTAAAATGGGTAAAATGGGTAAAATGGGTAGAATGGGAAGAATCGCGGCGATAGCTGGGAGAAAGTTCAGGAGAGTCGCTACAACGTGGCATCAGAGATGGAGGACGAGGAAGAAAGGGCTACGACTACGGCGGGAGGAACAGGGAGGAAGTCTGAAAGAAAAGCGGCTAACAAACGAAGGGTAAAAATTCTTTGCCCAATTTACCATAAACTTCACGGTTTATGAAAGAAAAATAGCCGGATATTACCGTGCGGAGAAGGTGGATAAGGCGGGGTAGGGGGATAAGAATATTAAAGACAAAAAGGGAAGATATTATACCGAGAGGATAAAACGATGGAATTAAAATATGCGCATGTACTTTTCCATGGCGGACACCACCGAGACTCGGCGAACCATCCGAAATTTATGAATGCTTTATTTAATTTGGGACTCGCGTCCGCGCGCCGCACTTTCCTCTCTCAAAGAAAGAAAGAAAAAGCTGCCAGCAGGATATGACGAAATTGCCGCCCAACTAGGGCTTGGCTTTCTTTTATTTCTCCAAGGAATCTACGTATGTGCATAGTATAGATATACTCTCTTAGAGAGTGCAAGATAACAAGCAAAGGAATGCGAGGGTCCAGCACGCCGGAAACAGAGGCGCGTGTGCAAAGTACGAGGACAGAAATCAAAAACGTCTCAAAGTGTAACGCGTCGACGAGAAATGCGATAATTAAAAAAAAACGCGGCTTTTGTCTTCGTTTCGCCGAGATGAAATGCCGGTGTTGAAAATTCAATTAAAACAGCCGGAGGGCTTTGGGACATGAAAGTGAAAACGCAGCTCCCGCAGCATCACAGCCCTCAGGCATAAACCCTCTGGCGCGCCCCCTACCGTCTTTCGCCGCTTTATCCCCCCCCCCCGCCTCCCCCTATCACGCTATCTCTCGTCCACGGTATCTCTTGCGACTGTTTCGCAGTTGCAAATTGTTCAGCACGAATTCTCCGTCAATCGGAACTGATGTTTGAAGCGAATTGGCACAGGCACCGGTGAGCAGGTTCCTTTCCAGAGTCTACTGATGAATATTAGTCCCCGTCCACACGAAGCGTCTCGATTCGCTGGAGTCGTAGTGAGAGATGTCCTTGCGGATGGGGAGCACTGCGAGGTCGAAGAGAAACGTGACAAGGCGAGGATAACTCAGCCTTCGGTGGGACGGTGGGTGGAGGCAGGCGGAGGCAGGCGGAGGCAGGCGGAGGACATCAGGGCCAGGAAGGGAGGAGGTGGAGGCGAATATTGGAGGCTTGAAAAAATTAAATAAAAACAAAGGATGTGCAGGACACAATGAAAAATAAGCAGGAGCCGCGGTATAAAGCCGCGAATCAGAAGTTTGCGACGGCGAACAATGGAATATCAGAATGGCCTATTATACCTACGGTAGACTCAATTATTTTAATCCACTTTTGTGCTTCGCTAATGAACCGAACAATGCCCAATATTAAACATTTCCATTCTTTTTCTTCGAAATACAAACGCGTGCGAAAACTCTTGGTCCCTTCGAACAAAACGAATTTATATCCTGCTAAGACTCGCGGATGCGCACTGTAATACTACAATAAGAAATTCTATTGCACTGCAAGCGCAAGAAATAGTGAAGCAGAATAGAAGGATGAAAGAGAGAGAGAGAGAAGAGAAGAGAGAGAGAGAGAGAGAGAGAGAGAGAGAGAGAGAGAGAGAGAGAGAGAAGATCAAGTGGAAGAAGAGGAAGGGTGCGACAATGAGACTGGGTATCAGGAATTTTCAAACTGAACAGCAGAGAAATGACATCTCGCGATTGGTTGATACGATAACCACTCGAAATGACGACGGACCCTCTTGCGACTCGAGCGACGCCCAGCGTCCTGACGTTCGCTCTAGTCAATCGCGTCAGACAGCCCTCCGATTAAAACGGGCTTCAAGCCTTATTATTGGAAAACCGAGTGGTCGCACTCGGAAGACGTAGATTTAGTTGGGACGCATAAACTCGCAATTATTTTCTCTGCACGCATTTCGGACGCGTAACTCTGTGGGATTGCGTCTTTGCATCTTTAATCGTCGGGAAGTTTCGGGTTTATTAAATCGCCGACGAGTCATTAGATGAATCCATTGGTGGATATTTCTAAATTAACCTCTCCCCTCTGCTGTGTCAAAAGTAACGATGGTCGAGTTTTAAGAGTTTCCTAAGAAATACGGAGCAAAAGAGGAAAAGAGATTTAAGCTTTGGTAGGAAAAGAAAGGCCGCCGCTCGGCAAGGCAGCCGCTCGATTCGATTGCCAGTCGAAGAATCGGGCTGCTAACCGCGGGAGGATCGATCGAGCGCTGTCCTGTACTGCTGTGCATCAACGGGCAGAGCGAGAGAACTACGCGAGGATTTGTGCACATCGGTCCGGAGGTGCTTTGGCAGCCTCTCCTGACAGTCCTGACAGTCCTGACAGTCCTGAGAATCCTGAGAATCCTGACGCGCGCACTACCTGCCAGTGATGATTGCTGCCTTTGCTAGACTAATAGCCGAGCTCCGAAATAACGAACGGGGAGAAATTATGCGTTTGTTGGTTCGCCTAACGAGGCGACGGCAGCCGACAGGCAACGATTAATACCGTCAAACGTTACTTCGTAAAGTTTAGCGGTAGGTGAGTTCGTGCGCCAGCGGGATTCCTCTTGACCGCTTTGGAGGAACCGAGGACGGAGGGCGTCTCGACGTTGCGACGCCACTGAAGGAACACGGAAGCGTCGATGGAAAACGCGTAGGTACGGCGCCGTAACGTCGCACACGTGCTGATTTACCATTGCCAATCTGATCCCGAAGCAAATCGAGGAATCGCTCGAGACGAAGGTGAGAAGGTGAGAAGGTGAGAAGGTAACGAGTGGATTCAGGATGAACCTCGTTCCTCCGGTAACGAGGCACCTATATGTTGATAGCACTACACCTTTCTCGCTACCTTCTCGTCGTCGAGACGTCACAACGAATCTCTTATACCATTCGCTCCTGTCCGCTCCTGTCCGCTCCTGTCCGCTCCTGTCCGCAGGGAACCGGTCCGCAACCTGTTTCGATAATTCAATGCTCGCGGACGGGGCGCCTGCTTCCAGCCGCCGCGGCGCTCCTTCTAATGAGACACTCCCAAGATTCACCGACGTCCTTCCACTTTGCATCTGGCGTCACTTCGTCAAAGCACTGCGCCCGGGATTCGCCTCAACGAACATTTCGAGTGCACGCGTACTAGTATTTGTATATCTATACTATATAACTATATGTGGACTATATAACATGGAGCCTGAGCCGTCACCATTGAGATCAGACGCGGGTTGATCCAGGCCTGCTGCATGTTGTCATCGAGGTAGCGTTTGGCTATCCTGGCGATGTTCTCGTGCGGCTCTTTCTTCTGGATGGAAATCCCGGCCGATGGCACCGCGTTCACATTGTTTCTAGAACATACAAGGAATATTAAATACAAAAAGTTCCAATCGAACGAGTCAAAGGAAACAATCGAATCTTGTGAATTTGATAAGATCATAAGCTGATAACGGAGCCCAGCGGAGAGATGTGCGAATCGGATAAGGACATTGCGATCGGTATGATAATTACTTTGACAAATTCCGACGGCATTTCAAAGGATCTCGAAAGAATTAACCCATTAAACTCGTGATAATAAGACTCCCGTTACGGAGTGGCGTCTCGGTGGCTGGAAGCGCCACAAAGGGAAGAACCGAGGCGTCGCCTCCTGCCGCATGATTGCCTTTAAATTATTCTGAATTATAGAGCGCGTAATTGATCAGCGTTCGATTGCAGCTTCGCGCTGCACTTGGCATTCGCGGACTTGGCTATACCACAAATGGCTACGTAATTCTGTAAACCAGGCAGAGCATTAAAGCTCTATCGAATGCTAACGTTGCGTCTCGAGGCACAATGGCGCGACGCCTGTCTTGACGTCGTCCCGGCACAGCGGACAGGCGCGCGCTCGAACGACTGGATGAGTTATTAAGAGGAACGCACTTTTTCACACTGGACAGCCAGCCATTATCGTGGCTAAGGGCCACCAAATTAACGATCTACGGCCACGGGGCAATGCGTCAAACTGATTCCATTCCGTGGCCAGAGAATAATTTCACTCTCTCTCTCTCTCTCTCTCTCTCTCTCTCTCTCTCTCTCTCTCTGAGTATCGTCTTCTAAAACGTGCTGCTGCTGCGACACCTTCCATCTCAATGCTACCGTACTACACGAACGATGCACTACCGATTAGTTTATGCTCGAAATTTCTTAAAAAATTAATTATGTGAAAACCTCCGAGGACCGAGACTATTCGCCATGGCCGTAAGTCAATAGACGCACATATGTATGTATGTTTTTCTGAATCTCCTTTCCGTATGTATGTCTTTCCTGACTTTCCTGAACCTCCGAGGTACAAAGGGGAATAGGTCGTCGCGATGCTCGACGTTTTAACCTGAGAGTCAACGGATGCTAAAAACAGGGAGTGCGAATTGCTGTGCGTCGAATCACCCGCAACGAAGATCGCAGGGTGAGTCAGTCACCAACCTCCAATTACAATAAATTATGTCTCTGTAGTAGCAACGATCCTTGCTGATTGCTTCGTCCTATTTCCACGGAAAAGAGCAACTCGCCGACTCGAGATTTCTCGGATTCTATACCGAGTTACATAATTTACTATGATTATAGCCACACGCGTCGATGCGCACCTCGCCTGCACTCGGCTTCCTACTGCTCTTCCTCTGCTTTATTATCATGTGCGCATCCGAAGATTGTCGGAATTCTCAAGACGTCTTCTTCCTGGAAGAAGCTACTCAAAGGCTGCAGCCTTTCAATGTCGCCGAGCCAATAAACAATAAACAATAAACAATAAACAACATTGTCACGAGCTTCCCAATGGGCCAATGTACAATGCGTGGCGATGGCCATGGCGGCCATGGCCACACCGTATGGACGCGTGGGAGGCAATACCCTCAGGAAATGACTACCAATACGTGGTACAGATTCTGAAAGATAGACAAAAAAATAGTATTTGGTGAGCTTGCGTCTTTCTTCATTTCCCTCAGGAGACACGCGTCAACTCGATCAAGTCGCACGACCAGGCATAACATTACGTAAGACTTTTAAATTGGATTAGCCCGTCCTTAGAACTCTGATGAGACGATAAGCAAGAGCCGAGGTCATTCCGAATCCACGGTGGTGATGATCGATCGTTACGGGGAAAAAAATGAAAAAAAAAAAGAAACCAATAGCCACTCGAGATAGGAGAGTACCACCGAGTCCTGGACTCAGATTGCCTGGTAGAATAAGTAGACCGACTGTAACGATGAGCCAAAGTTAGGTGGGAGCAATCCATTCGGGAGTTCCGTCTCGCAGGAAATGGCTCGATATTTCATTTGCTCCTGGATGGAGGAACTTTCGAGACCGGCCACAATTCAGGCTGTCCGCGAGGGCAAATCAGCAGAGTTCGCCAAGAGGGCAACATGGGATGCGGCCGAGTCGACCGAGTCCGCCACGATCTTCTCTTTCGATTTTACGAGCGCGCCGACGATAAATTCGATAATTTAACAGCTGCATTAGCTGTTCAGGCGAAATCAGGATGTTCCCCAGTCGGCGTGCTTCCCGTCTTTCTCCTGGAATCTCCTTCTACTTCCAGGGAAGCAGCAAGCAGGAGACATCGAGGGACGTGGGATAACGAGAACGAATCGTTGAGATCGTTAGAAGAGACGCGCGCCTGCGCGCCGCTGCCTCTCAGACAATCAAAGAATCATGCGAATCAGTCCTAAATTTAAATTGGCGAGCGTATCGTCGTCATACATGCGGACAGAGTGTGTGCCGATCCCATCGATCCCATCGATCCCATCGATCCCATCGATCCCATCGATCCCATCGATCCCATCGATTCCTCGCGTCGTTCGGTCCTTCTCGTGAAATCAGCGACGGAACCCGTGTGAACTTATTTATATTGGCGAATTAACGAGTTCGAAGAGGATTTTACGGACTTTTCCCTTTAAACAATTTTATGGAGATATTATAGATATGTTCGCGAAAGACGCCGACCTTTTGAACTCTCATTCGGAACTCAATCTTTGGATTCGAGGCAAAAGAGAATCAGTCTATTCCAGGCGGATCGTTAAGAGTGCAGAAAGAGATGAAGAGAAAAAGAGAAAAAGAGCAGAAGGGAAAAAGGGAATCCGGAGGCACGCTCGTGGATGGCATTCGCAAACGAGAGTTAGCCGGGTCCGTCGTGATTTGTGGTCCATTGTTCTAAGACAGGGCTCGAGCCAACTATACTAAAAACTGGGCTACCAACCTAATGGTCATTGATTCGCTGCTGCACAGAATCTACATCGGAAGCGGATTCCTCCGACGCCTTCCTAGACTACTGCGCCGTCTCCTTCTCCTTCGGCCTGCGCTCCGCTCCTTCTCTTGGCTTTTCTCTTCCTCGTAGTTGGCCGCGCGCGATACTCCTTTACGCGAAGGTTCTCCTTGGATGTAGCGAAGTGAGGCCCATTAACGAGAGGCCCGCGTGTAGCCGTGCTTCTAGGTGACGTACGACTTCCTGATCGCAACCAAAGTTATCTCGATGGATCGGAGGCAGCCCAACTTTATTGAGCACGAAGCGCCAGGATCACGAGCAAGAAATAAGAAAGTCATCGAACGGGTAAACGACTCCTCGAAGATTCTTTCGCCAAAGCAACTCTGCTGCGAACTAGAGAAACTGCTAGGGAGAGCCTGGGGGTTTTTGCCTACACTCGCCTGGCACTAGGTCGGCCTTATCGGTCGACCCTCTGCTGGCGATAGGTCGTCCCCTTCGTCCCCGTCGTCCCAGTAGTCCCTCATCAAACTCAGGGAACTATTGCCGTTTCGCTGCCACTCGTCTCTGTGCGAAAAGGACGCACGTCCTGACGTCTCGCTCGCACCGTAGTTCTCTCTCTCTCTCTCTCTCTCTCTCTCTCTCTCTCTCTCTCTCTCTCTCATCGTTGCACGCACGAGACAAGATACGCGAGCAGGCGTCGCCAATCTCCTCTCTTATCTCGCCGCACTGCGCCCACAAGCTGGACACCATTAATGACGCTCATTGTAGAAATGTACCACCAACCGCCAAAGGTGGTTCTACCAGAGACGAGCAGGGAGACTGCCAGTGGACCGATGTTCTTGAAACCAATTTTATTCCGATGTCGACGCGCCACCTGGACGGATGGCCGTCGAACCATACTCACGTTTCTGATTGGTCGAGTGTACCAATACCCCAGGCAAACGTAATATAAGTTTTCCAATTTTTCTACCACGGTGACTGAATGGTTGGTATACGTGCACGACAACGACGAGCCAGCCTGCGAGAGACTGGGGCGCCGAGACTCGATTATTATTCCTTTTTTTTTTATTCGTGAACTATGCTTATTGGATCTATTAATTAACTTCCAGAGAGATCCAGCCGATGATTGCTCGCATGGGGGTGCGACCGATGCAAGCTTGGAATTTGCATTTCTGCCCGGGAAGTAGAGAATAAATAAATAAGGCTCGCAATGCAAGAAACGGTAGAAGGTATAAGATATAAGCATCGACATGCTCTTCGCATGATTCCAGATCGTATCTACTACTCCTAAGAGTAGTTTCCTTTCCTGCTGCACATAAAGCAACGAGCCACCGATTAAGCCGCTTGTCCAATTAGTAATCGCGCTGCTTAACCGCTTCTTCGGACAATCGGCCGATCGTCGATACTCGTCCCGAGAATCGGCATCGTGGATGTTCGTATTTCTGTGAAGAGAGTCGCGCTGCAGGGATCGAGGGAAAGGAGAAAGGAGTGGAGAAGCGACTAGGAAAACATTGATGGAATATTTGAGTTGACCCTCTATCAGGAACCCCTCCCAAGGATTTGAACCCCTAGGCGAAGTCTCCTCGGAGGGATCTCGCACAGCCAGCCGTCCCCTGGGCAAGTCAGGCTGACATTATGATAATACACTTATATTCATATGCAACGTGCTCTTCTTACAGAGGAGGGTGCAAGTTTCTTTCCTGCGCCGGGAAGTCCCTCCTCCCGAGTCCTTCGCTGCTCAAAGAAATAAGGGAGTAGTATACATATGTATAGGAGGCACGAGCGACAGAGCCCGAAATCTTCAGTCTAGAAGCAGTAATGTAGTTTGATCGACACTTTGACCCTGAGACGATGGAACAGAGGGACGTGTGTTGCCGATGCAAAGAGGAGTTGATCCAGGGTGGCGCAGGGTTCAAGGTTCAACGTGGAACCCCTGGTACCCCGAACGAGCGGACCCATTATTCGAATGGCGAAACTGTTTGGCTAATTACCAGCTAATTCAGTTAATTGAAGTAATGTCTCGTAGCCCTCCCCCTCGCCCCCCTCCCCTTCGCTCTCACGTCCACCCTCGCGAGTCCTGGCAGCTGTTTACTTGAAGAAGGCGTTAATGGAAAGCGCGCGGTGAAGCAAACTTCGAGGAAGCGAAGGAGCAAAGGACAATAAAGGGTCTTTTATGAAAATCCTTATGGCAGCGTGTGCGAAGAGCGGAAAACTTTGACGTAGCAACTAGCCCATAAAGTTCATAAATAATGAATACTTGAATCGGAATTTTTGTCTTTCGCGAAATCCAGCGATCCTCGCGTTCTCCCGCGCGCTTCTGCGAGAGGCCAGTCAAGGGCGACGTCTGTCAGCAGGTCACACGAGGATCCCACGAGGATCCCACGAGGATCCCACGAGGATCGCTAGGAGGAGCATCGCGGTGCGGCTCCCCATCTCTCTACCGCGCTTCCCTCAGCCGGTTCTTCCTTTCTAGACCCTCCTGCTTTCAGAGGCAGTTTCGCAACCCCGGTACAATGCCGGATTCTTCGATTCCATAAGTGCGTTGTCTTGTCGCGCATCCGTGTCTCGGGCAGCAATATTTCATTAGAGCCTGTTCAAGGAATCCCGTTCTCTGCGCTCTTCTCCCCTCTTCTTCCCTCTCACTCGCCACGACGATAAGGATTGCAATCGCATCCACCGCAGGACAGGAATCCGAGAAATTATTCGTAATGGGCGTCCGCAAACAATCGCTGCCCGATTCAGTGCTGATTCACGGCTCTGGGCGCGGATCTCGCTCGATATATTATATGTACACAATACATATTATAAACTATAAAGTCCGGAGGCGCGAACGAAGAGCGCGCGAGAGAAGCCCAAGCATACATATTCATCGGCTGCGACTGTTTTTACGAGGAGGCTCGATCCACTTAAAGGGCAAACTAAAATCAGGAGAGATCGAACCGTGGATGTTTGGAAGCGACGGAGGATCAGGCGAGTCTCCGAGCATATTTTCACGCGAATTAATTCCACCGCACGTCTCGATCGATCGGCCCTCGCCGAAAACTCCGAATCCGATCGGTTCTTGTGAAAAGAATGGAGCCGACGCGAAGGAGCCGAGCGCCCAGCCGGAGTTAAGGGGGAGAGGAAATCAAATGGCATTTCGACGAGCCGATTAGAAGCCAGATCGAATTTCTGGCAATTCCCTGGAAATTCTTCCAGAGCAGCACGCACCTCCGCAGGACGGATCGTATCGGTGTCGGGATGGCACCAAGCAAACCGGAACGGCGGAACGCGAGTGTCGTGCGCCGTCGCGCGTCGTCGTGCCGGAGCGAGTAATCTTCGCAGCTTTATACTTTCTTGATAAGTGGAAAATCATTGGCATCATTGGCTACTTATAAAGAATAAGAATAAGGTTTACATCGTTCCTATAGTATATAGGAGTCCTGAGGACGGCGGATCGTGAGCCCCCATAAAATATAATTAATATCGTGCGTGAATTCACACCTTTATGAATGGGCAATAAAGGATCGAGGGGGCTTTAGGTCCTGAGAAGGTGCAAGAAGATAGAGAGAGAGAGAGAGAGAGAGAGATAGCCAATTGGATTAAGCCAGAGGAATTTGAAGCTTCAAGGGACTGGAGGGACGCTCACGCACCCACTCACGCAGGATTTTTCATGCGGAGGAAGTGCGAGACTATTTTATGGCAGAGTTTATGAAAATGTTCGCTGCGGGTGGTGCGGCCAAAGTCATTCGGGTAATGTCGGGCTGCCAAGCGAGCTACACTAGACGCGGCGACGCATCTCTCTTGGCGCTTCGTGATATTACAGAATAATTTAGGAATATTTCAGTGAAGATCTAAAGATTTTACGGAGATCCGCCCTCCTCTGCGTATTTCTCGTTACTGTGAGCTGTTTACCCTCCAATCGCAAGTCGAGACAAGAAGGCCAATCCTGTCTCCTTCCGAGCGAGCGAGAATTTTGAGAATTGCCGCGAACTATTCCTTCAAAAAGTTCCATTTGCAAATTTTTATACCCAGGAGGCAGGACAGTGTGCCCCCTCCCTCTCTCTCCTCCCTCATCTCCAATTCCATAATAATAATAAACGCACGTGCACGTGTCTACCCATCTCTCTCTTATTCTCTCCTTCGCTGTCGCTCTATATGTTTCGGCTATATTTCCTGCAGCAAACGAGCAAAAAATGTCGTGACCCCGACGGATACAATGGGGTCAACGAGCCGTGCTGGCCGTAGCCATCTACCAATGGGAACCCACTGAGCTGTACGTATGGGATTCACGAGATCCAGAGTTGGAAACGCGAGAACCGCAGACATCCTGTCCGGTAGACACACGGTTCCCATAACGTGCCAACCATATCTTTTTCTGGACTGAGAGCAAGAGAGGGAGGGGAGGGGGGAGGGGGGGAGTTACATCTAGCGGAATGTATTGTACGATGACAAATCACGCATCAGCGGAGCTCAGGCCGCGTATCCATCAACATCACCGCGCGACGTCGTCCGCGCGCGCCTCTCTGCTCGGGATTGATCGCGTCTCGCCTGGATCCCTCGATGTCTCGATGTCTCGATGTCTCGATGCGCCCTGATAGAGAGATACCCCTGCGATACGATATCAGTCGCCTGCTGTGGAATCTTCGGACAGATCCTCGAGTCTCCCGATCAGGGAAAACGCAATTTCTTTTCACGCAAACAGAAAGTCCTGATGCTTTTGCACATCTCGGCAACCGTTCCGCGCAGATTCTTCCACTAATTTTCTCTTTTTCTATAACGCTCGGTCCAATTTGGTAGACACTCGATACTTCTATATCCAAGAGTTTCCTGCTGAGCCAACACAATACATGCGGCTCGGCCTTTTTACGGGAACGCATCTTCATATAATAGAATACAGGACATTTCGTTAGAAGAGAAACGATAGATAAATGTTTCCACTTGAAGACATAGCTGTGAAAAGAATCCGAGTGGAAGAACAAATCTGTCCGAATCAGGGATTTAGACATCCCTATAAGATGTTTCCTGTAGTATCGATAACACATCGATTCACTTGAATCTAGGCCAGTGCAGTGCGACTAGCTGACTCCGTAGTCTCTCGGAGATCAAATACTATAAATCAATATATAATATTAAAGCGGCTTTCGAAAGGAGTCCTCGGGTTTCTGGGGATGCGAGCAGGTATCGATCTGATTTTTCAATGTATAAGTGATCTTTTTTTTTAAGTAATCTTAATGGCGATGCCTTCAATGGTATTTAAATTTCGTTATCTCGATCCGGTAGCGTAATTCCCAGGAATAATCGGAGGGGGAAAATTGAGATACAAGAAGATTAGAATTGAAACGGAACTAAGGAAGGTAGGAGGAAGGAGGAGAACTGGAAGATCGCGCGTGTAAGAAATCTCGATCCACCCGAAGAATGAATGTCGCAATGAATTCCATTAGGGTCGCATTAGGAATGGCGTCTAGTCAGAGACACCAGAGTGAGGCATCGTTCGTATCGCGCCTCACATTTCCAAATGACAATGAAATGCGATGGTTCCGCTGATAACTGTTCTCGTTGTTCTCGTTGTTCTCGCTGTTCCGTCGACGTAGAGAGCGAAGAGCAGCGACGCCTCCTTCTTCCGCGGTGCGATTGACGCACGGGGGGCGCCCGTCCACGCACCAGGGGCGCCGTCAAAGTGCCTCGAGCTCTCGAGGAGGAGACCTGGCTGGCTGCACGGGACTCCGTATCCGTCGACTGCGCACCGATCACGTGGGATCACGTGGGATCACACCCACTTTATCTGATGCATTCAAATGTCAAAGCGTTGGCTAATAGATCTTACAATCAGCCATTAATGCAACAACTCGACAGAGCGATGCTGCACGCTCGCTGGATGTGGATCATCGAGTCTTCGGGAAGAAATTCAAATTGATCCTATATACGATCGACCCCTGTGTCGAATTCGTAAGGGACACGGGGAGAATTTTTCATTAAGAATAACCGTGAAATTCACGGTAATCACGGGACATCCTGCTATTTCATAAGATATTACCTATACATATGTATATTTAAGAGCAATTCACGAAAATATTCTAAAAAATAAGCATGACAGGTCAGCTTTTACTGAAATGTACGATAAAAATTCTGAAAATTAAAAATATGTAAGTAGTGCAAAACTATATGTAGGTTTGTTGAATTTAAAAAAGTCATCTAAAAAAGCCGAATTATCTCGTTCGCCATTCAATTGTATCGTGGAGGCGTGGAGGCGTGAAAGCGTGGAGGCGTGGAGTGCACTACCATTCGTACCTTTGAAGTCAACCACAAAAAACATTGTGACTTTTTATATATTTTTCTAAAAACTTCAAAGATTTGTCCCGTAAAATCTGGTAATAAATCGTTTTTGTAATTTTGTTTTCATTTGAAGTTGGCTTAATAAATTGTTGTTTAATTTATATTTATTTGTTTTAGTTATTCCCTCACGTATCTACAGAAAATTATAAATAAGCATTCGAAATAAATAATTGAGATTAGTAAAGGTAGGTTTACCGATTAGTCTGAAATGGTTCTAGCGTGGAGATCGGATGGATGAGCTAACTCCAGCCGATTGGAAGCTCCTAAATAACACTATACATACATATATAATATGTACGTTGTGCCGTAATTTTTCGACTCAGGGTCACAAGGCGATTACAGCTACCGATTCTGATAACGTTCTCGCTTTCCGGATCCCTTCGAGTCGCCACCCTGTTCAGAAGCTGCGCTTTCGGATTTATTGGTACAGTTACGCCAATGATCTCGAAAGATTTGCCATTGTTGAGTCGAGGTCGAGGTGCTCGCATCTGCCGTGGAGAGAAAGTCTCGACGGTCTCGACGGTCTCGACGGTCTCGACGGTCTCGACGGTCTCGACGTACAGAGCTGCTCGGCAGAGAAAAGTAACCTAACCTAACCTAACCGTGTGCACTGTAAAATTTACTTGTAGCCACTCAAAATATCGTGACTTATAAGTTATTAAGCAATAAGTAATGAAATGGTAACGACGTCCCACGACGTCCCCTGCTTCTACGGTCAATTTTATCATGAATTTCATAGAAAAAATTAACGAAAAATTTTCTTCGTGTAAAAGTCGGAAGTTGATTGACAAAAAAACACCAAAGAGAAAACTTGGAGAAGCAAATGGCCCCTCGCGTCTATAGGCAGTCAGTTGGTAAGGTAATATTGCTGCGCCAACGGCACAACCAATCTCGAAGAAGTCGAACGGTTCCAAAGAGCATCGAAGACATTTCAGATAGCGCGAATGGCGACAGCAGTTTGGCATCATTAGCGAACCAAGATAACCTTGGGCTGTAATGATTCCAGGTTCCGGTATCGGGGAGACTGGAATTACCTATCGCGTTAATTGCCCCTCGGGAAAGCAAGTAGTTCCGAAGCCATTGTGAAGCTTCGAGCGAGGCAGAAAAAGATCAACCGAACGGTGACTGATCTAGAAGTCTAGATGATGCAGAGCGCAAGTGTGCTGGGAGCGACGCCACTTTATATTATGTATTATCGCCAGTTAAATTAGTGGGAGAAAGACTAAACACACGATGGCGCGCAGTTAACGAGCAGCAGAATATAATAAGATGATGAGGAAAATAGGAATGATCGCGCGCAATCGAAGCTAAGCAATAAGCGCAATAAGCGCAATAAGCGCAATAAGCGCAATAAGCGCAATAAGCGTTATAAGCAGCGAAGCGCGACGAGCAATGATAAAGAGAAAAAGGAAGAAACTAATGAAGAAAAAGCGGAGAAACGGCGGACTTGGAGGCGGCACTGGAGACGAGGGAGTCATCTAATAATATTAACATCGTTACGAAATAAAGGCATTGATACGTGTAATTGTTTTCGATTTTAACAAGCATCCTACCCGATAACGATTGTGCCAGTGCCGGCGTTTTCCGTAATTTAATTTGAGGCTCCTTCCTCCTCCTGGACTCCCCCACCTCCTTTCGAATTCTCCTCCACGTTTATCCACACTTAGTCCTTGTTTATTTTACTAATTACTAAAGTTAGCAAAGAGCACGTAGGATGCACCTGATTGTGAGTGAGAATCTCCTGCCGTTGTCACCTGCACCTTTGCTCTGTGCATTCGGAACCGAGATCGAAGGTCATAGCTAACGAGGTCACGAATCTCTTCTTTTTTAATTAGTTTCTCTTTAGTTTTTTAAGTTTTAATAATTATTAAATGACCATTAAATCATAATTAAATACGGGAAGCAGTAGTAATGTAAAAGAGTAGCGAAAACTTTATAGGAAATTTTGAAAATACAATTAAAATGATGGGCCACTGCTAGATCATATTATAGGCAGATATGTAGTGACTCGTGTACTTGGCATTAATAATGTGATTTAAATATTTTTTGTTAGAGGAATCCACAGCACGTCTTTGCTTGGCGTAGTTTTTTACGCGTTAGAGATTTTTTGGGTATTCAACAGAGTCAAACCAAGTATCAGATACTATTGCATAAACTACAAGCTCCATGGGAGCGCTTAATGAAGTCATAATTTTCAATGATTTCCCAGCAGAGCCTCCGCCGAATCTCAGAATAGAATAAAAGTTCGAACGAGATAAAACAGATTGCAGATGCACCTAGGATGGAAGGCCACTGGTTGAGCTTACGATTAGTTTAAGGAAGCGGAAAGATGTCGAGGCTCTTCGAGTCCGCTGCTGATCTTCGTCGTACATCAACCCTATTGAGTGAGGCTGGCGCCAGCAAACGGTGACGTCGCGAACCACCGGCGGCGTCCTGACGTGCTTGTAGTACATTCACCCGCCACCAGATTGACCTAGGCGTTTCTGCTTCGGGGTAAAAAGATTCTGTGCCGGTAAAATAGAGCTCATTGATCTTTTCTGACTGATTGATTTTCGTCGCAGCTTTCACTCTCGCAGTTGTTCCGCATGACTGTGTTGCAAGAATAGTGACCTGTGACATACGCGTCCGGAAGTCGCTTCTTGAAGGTTCTTCTATTTTCTTTGTAGCATAACGTCTTCGGAGTAAGTCGATTATAAATTCATGATTAGTCGTAACCGTCGTGACAGGACGCCGTGTGATCATCATAAGTGCGCAGATGCCGAACCATGTGAAATTTTATAGGCAGTTGTTCTTGCCTCTCGCACAACCTGAGAGGCAAGTATGTTACGTTCAAAGTGACCGCTCGGACGACTTTCCTCTCGGTATCAACAATGTCGTAAGATTAGGTTATAAAATGGAGGAAAGTCGCGCGGACGAGCGACCTGAACGTAGCCCTGTGGCTGAACGATTCATATGCGAGGAATCGTCGGCCGATGAAATAAACTTCCAGGTAGTGAACTCGTGAAATACGAAAGAATTGCGTGAATGAGGATGCTGAATGAACGAGCAAATGTTTGGCACGTGAATCAAAATGTCGTGAGGTTAGGTAGGATGAATACGCAACAACGAGAACGGTAAAAATAATGAACAAGAGGAAAGGCGGGAAAAGGAAGGAGGAAGTGGAGGAGGTGGAGGTGGAGGTGGAGGTGGAGGTGGAGGTGGAGGTGGAGGTCGAGGTCGAGGTGGGAGGAAAAGGTTGAAATAGGATGACGCAACGCAGTCGCGTATCCCTTCGCCTCGCACAATGACGGCTTTGTCCGAAATTTCCGCGGCCTTTTGACCCCAGTTTCCACGGGTTTCGATTGGCTCATACATCGCTGAACTCCCATGTTGAAAGCAGCAGCATTCGACATCAATCCTGTGAAATCCGGCTCATTAAATCTCGTGGTTCCAACACTAGTTCTCTCCCTTCCCCCCGCCCCCCTCCCTCCATCTCCAGCATTCCCTGTACCATTACTGTCGTCTCTGTCGTCTCTGTCGTCTCTGTCGTCTCCCTCGCTCTTCCTTCTTCGCCCTTGGGCATCGCTCTTTCACTCTTTTTCGCAGCCTGTCGTCCCTTCCAACTCCTTCCGTTCTTATCCACACCGCGTTATCCTTCTAACAGAAGGGATACATCAGCTGCTCCGATGTTTTGCGCTACGTATGGCCTCCCAAAGATATCACTTGTGTCCAAAACGAATGCCAACCTATATGCATACATACATACATATTAATATTCCATAGATATCTACTTTTGATTTTGACTGTGCAAAAATTCCCAACCATCGTTGACACTAAATATGGCTTATAGAATTTATTAAATGGAAAAAAATTTACTGGTTATTCACGCTTGGCAAAAAAATAATCCAAATTGTACACAGAGGATTCTTCAGAATGATCCATGTAGAAGAAGCTGGTAATATAAAATTTCGAATCGAAAAATTTTCGAGAAAGAAAACCAGAATACAATGGCATTCGTAAAGTCTTATTAAACTGTTACTGAGACGCGCGATAAAAATACAATTTTGAGAGTGTCATTTGCGTCGGGAGCGTCGGGAGCGTCGGGAGCGTCGAGGCCGTCGACGGCATCGAGAGCGTCGTTCGCAGCTGGCAGCCAGTAGCTAAATACTGCCTAATGAACGTATGCGGGCGGTCGGCTCTTTGATACAAAGGATCCGACTCTGCTTTACACGCGCGCCGCGCCGCTGCTGTGGGTATATTTGCATTGTGGCCGGAATTTTGGCTTTGCGCTAACTCCTAATGAATCTTTACCTTTGCGCTCATCCTGGCGAAGGATTATGCCGACCTAAATCATTAAAATTCGTCCTGTCGCGTCTCGTGGCCATCATCGAGGCTTGCTGAATCCTATAATAATAGATGTACACGTAACGGAGAAATCAGTCCTGCCAATGAAATTGATGAAAAATATAAAATATTGGCACTTGGACAAAACGGGCAGGAACCTCAAAGACGAAAACGATGGTCACTGCCGGCGCAATAAATAGCGGGGGAAGCACGCTGCTCCGAGCAGCAGGTCTTTTTTAACGGAGCGTCCAATGCAATGGGATTGAGGGGGGGATGGAGAGGGATTGAGGGGGATTGAGGGGGATTGAGGGGGATGGAGGGGCCTTCGGTAGGTCGTACAGCTACAGACCCGGGTGTAGGTAGCAGAGAGCAGCGAACCCTCGACTTCCGGATTAGTTAGGAGCAGAGGGAACGTGTGCGGAAACGTTGTTGGTTCTGGAGTGGGTTCGCTATAAGGCAACTCGCGTTCGTAGAAATGACGTAGACGAGTGCGCGACATAAGCGAGAGGAGAAAAAATTTGCATTGGCGAGCGAGGCCAGATTTCTCCTACCGGTAGTCCTGGTATTAATTAATGCACGCGGAGTGCTCGTTAAAAAAATTCAGATCGAGAGAACTCTCCTTCCTACCTAGATGTCTGCCTATATACATCTATAGTTGTCTCTATGTATCTATGTCTATTGGATGGAACATCGGGTGATCGTATTTCAGGAAATAGCGCTCGAGATGAAGCAAACTATTGATTATTCCTATACCGATAAACTATCTGGTAGGAGGTCAATAAATTATTGAATCTTTTAATAAATGATATTCAAAGGAAAAGAGCGAAAAACATCTTAAGCATTCTCAATTTTTCTCTCTATTGTATTTCATTAATCTTGTCGAAAAGCATCGTCATCCCAAACCGAAGAATCTAGGACAATTAATGCGATAATAGGATCGTAGCAGACATAGCGACGACATAGCGACGACATAGCGACGACATAGCGACGACATGATCGGGACGACGTTGAGCTCATTGTGATTTCGCGATATAACGAGGTGCCAGGTTTAGACTGGAGTCAAGTCCTAACCCAACCAGACTCGGGGACTCCCAATTAGCGGATAATGATACCTCGACAATGCGGATACCAAAAATGAAGAAAGAAGAATGTGTCGAAGTCTAATCGTGTAAACTGATCCGGCTGACTTAACGCGACTTCCGTAAAAGTCGACACGAACTTATTGTTTTGTCAGTCGGAACGTAACGTCGTCAAAGCAGACATACGTAAGAACACGTATGCACAAGATGTCACTTGACTCAACGAGACAATAAAATCGATAGATGGACTAGGGGAGTAGGGCTGTAGTTATAACTATAGTTATCTGCCGAATAAGATTTGCTGGTAAATTCAGATATATTATACCTTGCTGACCTTTGCTGATTATTGTTGACCAGCGGCATTGGGGTTGGCACCCTCGGTGGTGGGACGGGAATCGCCTTTCGTCTCCCTCCCTGGTGGCTGCTCTGCTGCTGCTGCTGCTGGATCGTCGGTGTGACGCGACCAGTCGGCCCGATTCGGCCTCCCGCCGTTCTGGGACGTTCCGCTCGTACCTCCATGTCTATCTGAAAGATTTTCGAACTTTCAGAATTCTAAAGATAAGGGCAAAGGCAAATTGCATTTTGCCGCCGCCGAGCACTGGTCTCGTAAGTGGCCGCAGCATTTGATCAAAGACATTAACGTTAAAAGCCTTTGTAAACCTCCGAGACAGCCTGAATCCAGTGTCCGATGCAGCAATCAGCATGCTTGCGCAGCGACACCACGGGAAGAGACTCTGCGCTGATTCCGCGTTCAGACTATCGTCACCTTAAATGTCATCTACTGAAAAATCCAAACCAGGACACGGGGGGGGGGGCATTCTTCGACCCTGCGCACTTTTTCAGCCGCTAAGCTAATAGTCACTTTGGACTGTCGAGAGTTCTCGAAATCTCGAATAAGAAGAGTCGAAAAGTTAATAAGAGAGAGAGAGATACACGCCCTTGGAGATGCTTGGTGAGATGGAGACATCAGGGCAAAAGAACCATAAATCCTTGTGGATGCAAGCAGCATGACCGAGATTTCCTCTTCCGTCCATTCATCGAAATGCATCAGGATAAATTTCTGTTCCTGGCGGAAGAAGTGCCTTGCGGATGATGAACCAACCGCCGTACCCCCCCCCCCCCCCGTTGGCTGCTTTGACGCTGCGCTGCGCCGACATTACTCATGCGAGAACTTTGGTTACTGGCAGTAGGCAGTAGCATTACCATGCTAATGCAGGGTGCACCGCGAGCCATGACGGGACCTATTTTTACCTTCTCGAAACCAGAGTCTCTCGAGAACTCTTTGACTTTGGTGCCCGTCACACCGGAAATGTAACGTAAACGCAATGTAAATGCAAGGGGGGAGGGTTGCCAGTGAACGGTGCATGATTCGGCAATGCGCCACGTGCTTCTTTGAAAAGTTCAAGAAGCATCTTATGTTAGTCGATCAGAATTCAAGGATCTTCGCGTGATCTGTTCTCTCTCTCTCTCTCTATATATATATGAATATATATCGCGCGCGCATTTTTCTTCTTACCTTTCGGACAAAGTGCCAATAATCTTTATGGCAAGATATTGAAGTCTGTATTATTTAGTATAGCGAATGAACACGTTTTTCTACACAGCAGTGACGCGCTTAGAAGTCGCAAACTCATACGATCATGTTTATTCCTCTTTGCTCGATTTTGAAAGACTTAATCTCATCCAGCACGGAGTCGAGAGACGCAAAATCCCTGAAATTGGTTGACTCCTTTCACGTTGAATATTCCGCCGTCACTCCCAGAATTGTCACTCCTGACGATGAGCATTATATTACAGACAGTGCCAAAGTTTAAATCACAGGAGAAGATAGCTCGAGTCTTCGAAGGTTCCGTCCGTAGCTCGTGCGCTCATCGGCGATATGACACACGCAAGAAATTACATGCTCCCGTTTGTTGGCTTCTGCTATCCCGAGAAAGAAGGGGGCGGCGCAGGAATGATCATTATTTCCTGCTCGTGAATCGTCACGAGAGGAAGACAATGCGGCGACGGCAAGACGGTTAAAATATGCAGCCCCTGGGCGCTCGTGTACGCGATCTCCTCGTGATACATGCGAATTGCTTCCAGGAGGGACGAGAAGTCAAAGAGGAGTAGAGGAAGGGAGAGGGAAATGGAGGCTCGGGCGCCAAACAAACTCGACGCGGCGATACAATGGGAGCATCTGCTTAGCAAATTGCAAAAAAATAATCACGTTTGCCCGATCCACCGGAGTTGCAGAAACGGTTCGAAAGCCGGCAGCCCCCCGCCCCCTCCCCGCCGCCCCTAACACAATAACGCATCCAGGAAGGCAAGGAAGATGGATAAAAAAAAGACACGGAGAAACGAGTCAACAGTGTCGGGGAAACAATGTGCATAGACGAAGCGGAGCCTGAGCCGAGCAGCGTCACCCCATGCGAATCCAGAGCCCAGTACGGAGCCGCCCTTATGTCTCTCGTTCTGTCTCTAAAGCCGTCTCTCCGCGTCTCTCCGCGTCTCTCCGCGTCTCTCAACACATTTGAACCCTCGCGCTTGCTTTCTTTATCATCGGGTGCCTCTCGCTACGAAGCGCCGGGACGTCGTTCGATGAATACCTTTGCAGTTCTCGACTTTCTCGAGGCTCTCGCCGTCTCCTCGCTGTTCTCGCTGTTCTCGCTGTCATCATCGGCGCGACTCGACGCGCAACGTTGCTGCATCGATGCATTCAGAATGAGCCAGATTTCTCTCTCCAGACCTTCACACTTTTGTCAGTCTCAGTATTTCCACTCTTCTGCAACGATGACGATGGTGATGAGGATGAGCAACGACGACGGCGGAGGCGGGGAGGTAAATAAAAGAAATACCTTCAAAGGGATTTTCATTGGACTTAGGATGTCCAAGTGATTGCCAAGATATTCATAGTGTAGAAAAGGTAATGAATTTGATAATTGGATCTCAAGATGAAAAAGCTGCATGCCATTGTTTGTGGAAAAGATGTTTTAGGAAAAATTTCCAGGGTAGTTAACGCTGCACAACTGGATTCTCCCTGCTCTGACGGAGGTTGGAGTCCGGTGCTTATCAACGTTAGAGACAAAAAAACCATTCTCTTCGACAGACCCTACACGGGGTCGGACTACCGCGGATTGAGCAGTAGGAAGGGATGCACCCAAATACAATACTGCTGCCTCCCTATCTCCGGATGACAGATGCAAAATAGGAGATGCTCCAAGAGACGACAACGACGACAACGACGAACTTCGCAAGAAAATAAGATCAATCCTCTGCGTTTGTCGCGTGCCCAATTAGTACTGTGGTCCTCTTCTATCCTTTTTATTTGCCTAGGGACTCTTGTCACAAGACAATGTGTAAATTCCACGTAACTGACGATTTACGTGATTAGAAATTTAATATGGCCGGTTACACTCTCCAGTCACCTTGATGTAATAAGGTTGACTAAAATAAAACTTGCCATTCGTAGGATTATTCAGGACTACTATGGATGGACTAAAGTTGGTTCGGCTAGAAAAATCAAAGGGAGGGACTAACTTCAACTGCTACACGAATTATCAACTTCATATGAAATAGAATGTGATACTAATGACTTATTTCAATCTTACGATAAAGTGAATTTTCTCGATTTTTTAAGCTAACCAGTTCTCGGCCTATGCATTTCTTTAGTGTCCCCCGACGTCCCTGCTCTTCCTTTTACGGATGAAAAATGAAGGAAGAGAGAGAGAGAGAGAGAGAGAGAGAGAGAGAGAGAGAGAGAGAGAGAGAGAGAGAGAGAGAGAGAGAGAG
>JARQSU010000788.1:104452-119164 GCA_030142265.1 Calameuta filiformis
GAGAGAGAGAGAGAGAGAGAGAGAGAGAGAGAGAGAGAGAGAGAGAGAGAGAGAGAGAGAGAGAGAGAGAGAGCAGCCCGTTGCGTCCCTTGAAGAGCGCAAGTGCGCTTCTTAGTAACGACTACGTAAACGAAACTGCAGGAAGAGCATCGACGACTGCAAGCTCATTTTCTAAATCGTTCCTGATAAACTCGGGACAAATTAGTTTATTTTTGGTAGTTGCTTAGATTGGTCGTTCCTATGGGAATTGTGAGCAGCCACTGTACACGCCAGTAATGCCACTACGAGAGACAGCACGCAGCCCACCCACTCGCTATGCTAAAAATATGTCCATTTCTTGAGACGAGTTAACGCACTCACCCCATCTGCTGCTACTTCCCCCCGCCCCCTATCGTTCTCTTACTCGTTAGGTTGGCGCAGCTTGAGCCGTTAAACGGTAAATAACTTGGATGCGAGACTCGCGGCGAGAAGCGCGCGTGCGCGTCGCCTCAGCACCGATTCCATTTCTTCCGGTTCTCATGGATTCGCGCGATCACTTTGCGACGTTCTTTTGTTGCCTTTTTAAACAAAGTGCCAAAGTCAGCGTCCAAACTTGAATGCAGCACGCGGTGAAGCAGTCGTCCATTAGGTCGTACCTAACCGCGACTGCAGTAAACGCGAGTGCAGCAAAAAGTTCACAAGAGAAAGGAAGGTGCATTCGTACCGTTATACGGGAAAATGCAGGCATTAGACTCGCAGCGCTGTTAGGAATATTTGACTACGTAGTCAGGTAGAATCTTTACCTACTTTGCAGTAGCATTTCAATTTTTATTTTTTTAAATTTCATTTTTTCTTTCATTCTTAGATTTATGTTTCAACTGGCAGGAACACGCGAGAAGACACGAGTTCGCATAAGCGCTCCTATTACCTTTCACATAATCAAATAAAGTGTGTGAGATAAGTCCTTGCGTGACTCATATCTGCCCACACGACAGCGTTGACACGCACGTCCGCCATCGATCAAAAATCATCCCTTAGAAATTGAAGTATCCGATCGTCACGATCGTCACGAACCAGCGAGCGCGGATATCACTCGCGAAGTAACAACCACGTAGCGCGTAAGAGTAGCTGGAAAATTGGCAAATTGGCAAACTGCCAAACGTGATAATGATGATATACATACTATATGTATGCATGTACAGTATCAGCGCTATCCTTTGAAAAATACAATACGTCTCTCCTGCAGGATATCCAGGATTACACAGGTACATAGGTATTAATAACCTGGGCGTATCAGTGGTTGAGGGTTCGCTGAAAAAAATGCAGAAAATCATAATGAAAAGGCTCACGGGACGAATATTCGTTTTCGAATGTAGGAACATATGGCAGGCAAATATGTCCCATGGAAAAACAAATAGGCGCGGGGACTCGCGTCCCCTTGACGTCGAGCAAACAAACAGGAGGCGAACTGCATTGAGAAAAGTTGGGTCGTGTCGCGCGCCACAATGCTAAAGTTAATGAAAGACGTAACGCCAGTTATGGATGCCATAACTCAAAGGGGCTAAAGCAGGCGGACTAAGCGACAGAGGGTCGTCCTCGGAATTGCTCGGAGTCACCGTCACTGCCTTTCGATGGGTTCTCGCACTTGTCGGTCCATCCGTCTCTGTGCGCGTGTATCGTCACGACATCTATTATGAGTCAGAGTGCGTACGGGCCGAGATGGCGATCGTAGGATGAACGTAAGCGAGAAACAGAGAGAGAGAGAGAGAGAGAGAGAGAGAGAGAGAGAGAGAGAGAGAACGAGATAAAGACGGGTGAATGGGGATAAACGATGCCGAACGCTCCAATAGCGACGCCTCGGTGTCCTGGAATAGGTGCCAAGTACGCCTTTCTGTTTTTCAGGCTGACTTCAGGAGCATCTCCGTATCCATGATCCGTTATTGTGCCTGACCGATGGAGTCAAAGGGTGTCGAAGAAACTCTGTCGCGCACTTCCTTTGCTTCACTTGCTTTATTCACTTTGCCTGCCTGATTTCATCCTCTTCGTTCTTTTATACATATAATACGTGTTCCCTACGTAACTCGCATCCAGTGCGCGCGCCAAGACCACAGAGACAATAATGCGCAAGACTCGGACGCACTTCGCCTTCTATGTCACCTCCAGCATTTCTGCGGCACGTCTAATTTCATTAATTAACAAGATACGCTCGCTCGGGAGTTACGAGTCTTCCATTCCGGTGTCGCAGGTTCTGCGTCTCATTGTCGGCTGGTACTGCTCTCCTCTCATCTCCATCTTCGCCTTCGTCTTCTTATGATTCTCTCAGTCTTGCTCTCTTCTCTCCTATTCCTCTCTTCCTCTCTTCTTCTCTTCCGGTTTGCTATCGTTAGCCCGGCTCTTCCTTTACTTTTTGTCATTCCGCACTGGTAATCCCGCTGGTCGGTTCGCTGGCTGCGAATTCTCGTTAATCAAGAGTCACGCGTCTCGGGGCTCAAACAATAAACAGTTCCACTTAACTCAACCGCCTCAACCGCCTCAACTGACTCTCTGCGCTCCTTGGACATGGGTGGTGCCATCTCTTCGCCTGGAGGGAACTAGAGGGAAATAGAGGGAAATAGAGGGAACTCAGTTCAGTCTCCATGTATGTACCTCGGTGCCGAAGGGATCAGCGTTCATGGATTCACAGTAGTGCGAACGGGGCGCGATCGATCGTATATTAGAGTCTGGTGAAGGAGGAACTCTAGGTCGAAGGAGCCAGTTCCAGCCAGTTCCAGCCAGTTCCAGCCAGTTCTAGCCAGTTCGCTGATACAATGATGCCGGGAACGACTGCGAGAATCCCGAGGATCCTGAAATATAAAAGGAGAGGCAGTGCGAACGATAGTGTGACTGTGTGAGCATTGGCGGGAGGCGCGGGCGCCCTCTCGGCACAGTCTCACTGTCTCACTGATCAGTGATCACTCGATCAGGGCAGCATCTCATTTATCTCAGGCATGGTGGTCACCAACTAACGTACCCGCTCTCGTCGACGATTTTCCCTGATATTTTAAAAGAGTGCAGGCGGACTGGCAAGGAGTCCCGAGCGCGCGCGCTCATCCTGGATTCTCCTAGGAGATGCCCTCGCGGGAGACAGAAGCAAAAGAGGAATCGCTGGTATCGATCGGCCGATCAATGCGATTTCGCGAGGTGACGCGTGAATTGGCGAGAGGGAGACTCCTGTCCCAGCTTCCGAATTAAGAGGCGGGCGGCCTCCATGCCCACCCGAGCAACATGCACCGAGGAGACGCGCTTCGCGATCTACTAACATTTGCATCCCGCGATCCTACGAGACGCGATATTCAGAAATGATATTCGATCTGACGCCGGGAGCTCGGGAATTAATTACATTTCGATAATATACTCTCGCAGCCGATTCTCATAATCTCCTACTCTAGATGGGAACTATATGTGTAGCACATCGAACTCAAATAACATCTCCGATAGCTACGCGTCGCGTCGCTTTTAATCACGACGTTCTCCATTACTCGATAGCATTATGATTGGACGTCGAGGCGCTTGCCGACGCACTTGCCAACGCGCTCACCCTAGACGACGTTGCGTCGTCCCCTTCCCTCAATTTCGCAACTGCATCCTTTTGCTATTCTCACTGCGTTATATCCTTCGATCTGTGCCTATTTACGTGTTACGTGTCAACGGAGCAAAAAGTCCGTCAATCGCAATTGCAACGCGTCGTGTGCAGGAAAGATCTCTAAGTTGCTCTGGATCGAGAGTTTAGACGGGACGAGCAGCTTAAAATGGACGCCTTCTGGCGTCGAGAGAGGATTTCACCAGTTCTATTATATCGTGCATATATCGTAGTAGAGGAGCACACCGATGGCGTCACGTCTAATCAAGAACCCTCCTATTTGATTAGCCAATAACAGAGGCGGAAGTGATATATGTTATACGTATGTCCGCAGGTTCAGGACTAATCCTGGGCGAATCGATGCTTTCGTGGCATCCCGAGGGACACGGGAGGCGCAGGGGACGAACCGATCGTGCTGCGACTGGCCGCCCGTTTCTCACTCTGCGATTCGACCCTTTTCTAGGGTCGGCAAAGAGAGTTAAAAAAGATGCTTGAAAAATCTCACGAAAAGATTTCCAACCGTAACGGCAGGAGCCGCAGGACTCTTAAGTCGGAATCAAAAATAGATTTCAGAGCGTCGTGTCTGCCGGGTGAGTAAGACGAGCGCGGGCGACCTTATCGTCGATGTAACCTGCATGTCAACGGGGGAGGCCCGATCGAGGATCAAAAAGGAGTTCGAGTAATAATAAACTGTTTATCTAGAGTCCCGTAGGCTAAGCCGATTAACCGAGGGGGCGGTGAGGCCAAAGGGCACAGGGGCGCGCAGGAAGGATCGCGTAACGCGAGATAATTTCACCGATAGGGCAGACGCACCAGTCGTTCTCTATTATCTCTGAGCAGGTTCACAGAGTTCACGTGCGCGAATACGCGCCACACGAAGCGTCACGCGATCGCTCAATATTTCAATCCCCATGAGAGAAGCTCGAGATTCTTGGATCAGCCGAAACCTCGACACTCGTTGATGCTCCTTGACGATCCTATAGATCCTATAGCCACACTCGACGGTCCTGGACCAAGTGCCTGCGCATCCATGCCGCACATTTCATTTCTATTGGCTAAGCTGCGAAATACGAGCCTACGTCCTGTGTATTATTCAAGATGACCCCTCCTTTATCTCGTTGCTATTTATGATAAATTGACCAATCACTGGATTTAGAGAGACGTCTTTCTCTCGAAGCCGTTGGTGGTATTCTATTGGCCGATCGAACTGAAATACTCAAAAGGGGTACTGCAGCATTTATACTCCGTATCGATTACATTCTCTCGATGATAATAACCTACTACTGGTCCTAGAGATCTTTCAAAGTGCTAGACAGAGATTGTGCGAGGCGCGTAGCGCATCCCTTTAAATTCTTAATACGCATTGACGAATTTTGATTGTTCCGCTGTCGGCTGGTTCGTTAAAGTCTTCGTTGACGTATTGCTGCTGACGATTGTGCTAAGAGACAGCTGGGTACTGGCCCATCTGCATTTAAATTGGCCCTGCGTGCGCCAATTGCCCGGTTCGACTAGGCGCTCGGGGTTCTTCCTTCAGGATCATTAAGGATTAGCCGAGGGCCGCGCTGTTTTAGGTCGCTCTGCCCGAGGATTTTCTCCCCGGGTCTCCCGGCCGCCGTGTATGTAAACCACCGTCCCTGGAAGCAATAAATTCCCATTCACCGTGCTTGGAGTATCTTAGGGTCTCGACAACCAGGTAGCCGCACAGCACAGCCTATCACGATTCTAGGCAGGAAGCAATGGCGTCCACGGCAGTCGAGGGCGTCGCGACAACGTGGCACCCCTGACTCTCGAGTTAAGAGCACCCTGTTGAGACGCCCTGCACCTCCCAGGAGTGCGCTTTCCTCGACGAAGGCCTACTTCCCCTTTTCCTTAGCGTAGCCTCGGTTGAACTGGCATTATAAGTGAAATTTCGAAAACCGGGTTGCTGGGCGCTTCCAGCTCGAGAATCAATGAGACTGAACTTTCTGCGATTCAGAGTCGTCTTCTAGGAGAGCTCGCCAAGCCGTCATAAATAATCGCGTTAATCGAACGAACGAATAAAAGTTACTAGTCTGCATTGTGTTATAGCGACAGGACTTATGTCCGATTGACACCAACGGGCCCCTTTTTCTTTGACCTTGTAGACCTTATGGACGTTACATTAATTGACTCGAGAGGCCAAAACGTCTTTCGATGAGGATCTTTCTGTGATTTTAGCGAAGAAGGAAAGAAAAATGAGAAATAAAAAGAAATCTGCAGCAGCAACAAGAGTATTTCGAAACATGACGGTTTTATCAAAGTTTCTTTAAGATCCTCGAGAAATATACAAAGTCTATAAAGTATCGGAAAGACAGACGAAAGTAGATAGCGCACATCTCAAGGAGAGCAGAGAGAATACGTCAAGTAATGTGATGATGATAATAATAATAATGCGGCAATCCTCGATCTTTCCCGGCCGGAAACCTTAGAATACCGAATACAAATAAATAAAGAAAAATGTGAAAAAACCTCAATTTGAAGAAGCCACTTCGCGCAGCTCGCTGCGAAATGTATGTGGATACCTAGCAAATCTTTAATATTAAATCACGGTACTTTTATGATAGTCCCATTCTGATTTCCCTATAGACCTCGACTCGAGGGGCAACGGGAGGCCACTTCCTGACTGACCTTTCCTTACATCTGCGTAAATTCCATCGACAATCCTCAAGAAAAATATGAGAAAGATTAACAGAAATTGAAGAAACGTCCCTCGAGAAGTACCGTGCGAGCAGCGCACGTCACGCGTCCTACCCAAACCTGAAGATCGATCTGGCTTTTGGCACGGCCTTGCGTTTTCAATGAATCGTCAATTGATCAGGAACCTCAACGAAGACGTAAGAGAAGCGAGAGACGAACTCTCGAGAGGCACCTTAAGCATCCCGACGAAGTTGCGGCATCGCGGTCTCGCAGCTCAGGTCAAATCCATCCTCGACATCCTCGATATCCTCGGAATAGGTCTTTGCGAGATATTTCTACCCAGAGTGTAAATCGACGAGCGAGCTCAATGAAATATTGATGACTGCATTCCCGCTCATTTGTTCGCAATGACGACGTGACATGTCTGCACCTTGCACCTTGTCAATAGGTGCATCGATATATGCATGAAGATGCATATGCGACGTTTTACGGAAATTCCAGCCGACTGGGAGAAAGCCTCCTCCTTCCTCTTGCAAGCATCGATATCCCTGCGACCCGTGTGCAGGTACAGACATAAAAATTCATCTGATGTTGGAAAACCATTTCATGCAGCCGATTTTAATGGCGATTGGCATTCGCAAAGAGTCCACTTCGTGGTCGACTGAAAAACAAAAAATGGGATCCTTCGTTGGCTCCCGCGCCTGAGGATTAACCTGTAGGTTATAGAGTTACAGGGGTTACTCGAGGACGTGATCGATTAACGTAATTTGCCCCAAAGAGAATTAGAGTAAATGCATCGCAAAGGAAAGAAAAAGGCACACGTTGAAAACAGCTCGAAGCCGTAATAGAAAATGTACGTGTGGACGAGATTAATACGGAACATGGGGCATTACTTTTCAGGCTTTCCACCCGTTAGCCTAATTCTAAGTATTTATGTTAGCTGTACCGTCGATGCCATATGGCCGTGTGGGGTCTATAGCAGCACGGCTGCCACGGTTGGCACGGTTGGCACGACTGGTATTGCTGGCACAGCGTACCAGCAGCCCCCGTTATTCCCTTACTTAGATCCCCCTCGGCTCCCATAGGAACACGCAGAAACGGCTCTCGAGCGCCCACAGCCCTGTGAATGCGCGGATTATCCATTGTTAACAGGGGGTCTACTTCGGCGTCTACTTCGGCGTCTACTTCGGCGTCTACTTCGACGTCTACTTGGTCTCTCGCTGACGCGTGTACCGCCGCGGCTCCCCCGTCCTTCTGTCCCCGCAGCACAAGCAGGGCGCAGGCTAACCTTGCCGCAGATACAATTCGCCTAATTGGCTAAACACTGCTTGTCGCCTTAAAATTACGAGGCAAGCGAGCCAGAAGGTTCTCCTCCACCTTTTATAATCATCTCGATATGGCGCTCTGCATTGACCTTACTTCATTAATCAACAATCATCGAACGGGAGCGCCTTACTAAATTGCCAAGCAGCCAGTACCTAGGTAACAGACTGACGTCAGTAATCGTTGGCTAAAGATTAAAAGAGGCTCTTCGAGTGGGGTAGCCTGTCTCGATTAAGCATTTAAGGTTCCGTGCGGCCTTACAGGCATCAATGGAACTTGAACGAAAGAAGAATGGGTGCGAGTTCGTGCCAACAGCTGGCATTTGCAAACACCTCGTAGGGGGCTTTTTTCGAATCCTTTGTCATCATAACGGTGCTGTTCTAGGCTGTTCTAGGCTGTTCTAGGCTGTTCTAGGCTGTTCTAGGCTGTTCTAGGCTGTTTGGCCTGTTAACCACAGGCTGATAGACGCCTTGACTCGCTTGCCGATCACTTGGACTATGTATGTATGTATATTCCAGCACGTTGATCTGCCTGTCGATCGATACGAAATTACACATGCGTGTGATATACATACATATACACAGACATTGCCTGCGGAAAAAAGCGAGGTGCTATTATATACTTACGCTATACATATAATAATTAGAACGAATTCGTACACATGTATTCATTGTGAGGTGATTTTTCAATTGACTGTCGGATAATGTTCACGCTTTCTGGTTCCTATCGAGTCACCAGCTTGTTCAGAAGCTGCGCTCTCGGATAGATTCGTACAGTTACGCCAATGATCTCGGAGAGATTCGCTTTGTATTTTCGACGAAACGAGTTGCCCGGGTTAAAAAATTATTGTAATTCAAACGGTCATTTCGACGCTGTACGCGTAGCATCTTGGTAGCGCGAAAGTGAAATCACATCTGTAGCGGATCACTCGAATATTAGGCCTGAGAAGGCCCAAAAGAGGAAAGAGCTCAAACCGAAAGTCCAACCAAACGAAAACAATAGAGTAATTCTTTGCGCATCGGCTGACCAGAGGCCGGTTTGACCATCACTCCGGGGCTCCATCATTCGGGCAGTGATGCTCCGACCCCGAGCTCTTAAAGTTCTGAATATTTACTAGAATTTGCAGAGACTAGAAAAGTGTGATTTATAGTCCTTCTGCAATTCATTAATTGCGTTGTCCCTGTTACCTACTTTCGATGGTACCAGGGCGAGGTTTCAGATCTTTTGGGAGAATAGTAAAGAAATGGGAGGTGCGGTGGAGGTCCTTGTTTCGCTTTCACAAGGGTAACGTTTCCCCGTGTCACAAAGATAGTTAAGCCCAATGAGACTATGCGTGTGGCAGATAAAAACGTAAAAAGGAATCGAAGTTCCATTTCACGCGAAATAGCGAATATTAGGAGAGGGAGAGAGAGAGACAGAGACACTTGCAGTCTTCTTGGGATTATCCCTTGGAACACTTGCTTTTCTAGGAGGAACGGCTGATTCGCTGGAAATCGAGAAGATAGAGGAGAAGCGCGTAGCTTCGGCCACGCGGGTTGGAGGGGCGGGGTGGGGGATAGAGAGAGAGAGAGAGAGAGAGAGAGAGAGAGAGAGAGAGAGAGAGAGAGAGAGAGAGTACATATGCAAACACATTCGTCGTTATCCGGCGGCCCATTAAAACGGCGTCAGCGTCGGCGTCGTTTTCGACATGGTCGGCAGTTTTATTAAAGGCGCTTTGACAGTCCCCTGGTCCTGTTTCTAGTAAAAATCATGGATGTTGTGCAGCCGCCAGAAGTAGACAGAAGTATAGAGAGGTCGGCATTCGAATAATCACCGAGCCAAAATCAACAAGTTTCCCTCCGGGTTTCAGGGTGGCGTGTTACGTACTGGCCGCTGTACACACCTAATAGAGAGAGAGAGAGAGAGAGAGAGAGAGAGAGAGAGAGAGAGAGAGAGAGAGAGAGAGAGAGAGAGAGAGAGAGACGTTCAGAGACATTTCGGATGTGTGGCCAGAATTAGACAGAATTAGACGGCGTCGGACAACTTCGAAATTTATTCGCTGGCGTAGTTTCGTAAAGTAATACCTACTGCTTCAACAGTCAAATCAGCGAGCAGCGGCTGGGCCACTTAGGATTATTCATCCGTATACTGAAGTTAGCTGGTTATCGCCAACTAAGCAACTAGTCAGACAGTCAGACGATCAGTCAGGTATAACATCTACTGAAGGATGACCTAGACAGGGCGGCTGCTGAACCCAGTAACAAGGAGTCAATATTTAAACGGCCATTTGCCCGAATGATCCGTCGTGGCAAAATAAAAAGTCCACGTGCAGTTTGAACAGCATGGCCTGTTTTCAAGCTTTGTCCTCCTCGCGTTCGACTTTACAGCCTCTGGTCCTCAGCATCACGATCTTCGGGGACAAACTGGCTGGCCTCCAGACGCTCCCATACTTGCTTCATCCTGCCGCCGATATATTCCCAGAACCGTAATTCCACGGGCGCACCTTGACTTGTCCAAATAATTTACTTTTCTAGGAGACGCATGAGCGCAATCAAACTCTGTAGAAAGTGCGTGCTCGGTCAGGTGGGACCCGACCGCGTCGCCTCGACCCCCTTGCTCGCTTCCCCTCTTCGCCCATGACGCGTCCTGCCACGTGCGCCAGCCAACCCTACAGCACATATAGGTACGTATAGCGATAAAGCCTCTTGCGTGCAGCGTCGCACCTAATCAGCCACATAATCATCTTCAGGATTACCCGGCTGTCAGTTACAGTTGCAATTCCCGTGCTAGCCGGTGACCCATCGCAAGTCGATCTGAAAATCTTGGGAAAGGCTGCAGTATCAAAGCCAAAGGGTCCTCGTAATAAGCCAGCGAGTACGTCGTCTACTTAAAACTCTGAACGAAATTGCCTGATGATCGGCAGTGCTCGTCGGGAGTCTTTTAAAACGAGTCGGCATTTTACTGACTTTCGGCCGAAATGGATAGCATCGTAATCCTCGAGGACGGGATAACCAATTTTACGGAAGAACGGGTTGCTGGCTTGCCGTCTCTCTCTCTCTCTCTCTCTCTCTCTCTCTCTCTCTCTCTCCCCCTTCTTCTCGACCTAATCTACGAGCATAGCTGGAGCGAGGACGGAGAGCCTGAAGACCAGATAAAAGAGAATGAAAGGTTAAAAAAGACGAGTAAGTGTGGAGCAGCGTCTATGGGGAAAAGAAAAGGAAAGAAAAGAGGAGAGAAAAGCGTCATAGACGCGCGCACGGCTAAGCAACTAAAAGAAAAAAGTGAAGCTGGCTCTTCTCATGGTGACGCCGGGCGTAGATGTTGTCGACGTTGTCGAGCCTTTCGTGTCGGCCCTAATGACTTCATGCCCGGTTCGTTATTAGTGCCGCCGACGTAGTTCCCATTTTATAGAAAACGATCCTTAAGCCCGCCGCGAAGTAAACGCTATTAAAAACGACAAGCATGCTCGTAAGTACCAAGTGGCACCGTGAAAACGCTTTTACTTTTAACATTAATAGGATCCAAAAGAATAATTGAATTATTAATAAACCTGACCTAACCAATTATTGAACTCGACGCAGCACCCTTTGAAGAAAGAGCAAAATTCTCAGTAGCGTCCATAGCCACGAATAAGAAAAAAAAAAAAAAATAGGCGTACGTGCGTATAAGAATGCTACGTGTAAGGTTTCCCTCGGATGACGATAGTCGAGGACACGAGGCTCTTCCGGACGCGACCTCCTCCCCAGCACTCGTTCCGGCTCTTCCGTCAGCCGCGCCTGGCTATGTCGCGGAGACTAACACTACTGGACTTTGCCTATTCAAATGATATATTGATACGGACGGTTGCCTTCCGAGATCCACGGGAGTTCCTGACTCCCTGCAGGATGTCCGAGTGTCAACATTTGGAAGCGACAATCTACGCAGAATTGAACGATATTGCAAAAAAACTGATTAATCTGCCTACAGCCTCCTGTCAGTGGGAACGAAAGGACAAACCGTTTGCAATATTTCACGATGAAATTTCGAAAAAAATCTGCTTATTGCGCCGGGCAACAAATAGTAACCATCTAAATGGCGATATAGCAGTAGGTACATATATGTACATATAGTATATAATACATATTACTATAGATAGTAGTAAGTCTTCAGCAATTGAATGGCGGCGTGGAACATTGGAAATTGGAAATTGGAAATTCTATCCGCGGCATTATTAGAGAACAAATATTGGCACTACGTCCGCGAGGTTCGTCGGAGAATCGTTCGACTAGCAGCCCCCACCGATCCTGAGCGCTCAGGACGTCCACATATACGTATACAGATGTAGCCTTAGGAAAATCGGATATCACTGCAGGAATCAACGTTCCTCGTAAATATAAATTATTCTCAAGGCAAAAACGAGTATGAATCTTCTAAAGTACTAAATTATAAGACACTGCAGAGGATATTTTAATTTCTATAGTAGAGAATCAGAGAAGCTTGCCGAAGGAATGGCGATAACTTGGATGACGTATAGATGAGCTGCGAAAATCGGTGACGTGCCGATCGGCACAGCAGCGACTGGCGTCGATTGGCTTCGATCGGCACCCTGGTCGACCAGAAATATTAAAGCATAGAGTGTACTCGGCCGTTTTAATCGACACATCCTCTTCGTCAAGAAGCTTGTCTTTGACCACCAGCCAAGGAGGAAAGACTCTATCGACTCTTTAAGAGAGCCAAGTATACAGAGATACTGTAAGGCATAGTACTTATACGGCACTGCGAGTCAGCACTGGCAGCGGCAATTCAAAATTACCTTAACGTGCATTGTACAATGTATACGTGGTACAATTGGTGCCATAGAGTTGGCACGCCGGCACGCCGGCACGAATGACAGAAACGCGCAATCTTCTTTCCAGCTGAAACGCATCGCCGACGAGCCGGTCCGGGGAGCGAAGCAGCCGGCAGGACCGGCGGAAAGCAGGGCGGAAAAACTTTAATGGAACCGCATTTAAGAACCCTGTCCTTTCCTCGTGGCCCTCGAGGAGCTCTCGACACGCGAAGCACGGCAAAGCAGCAAAAACTCTCCTCGGGTCTCGTTTGCGCTCGCGCGCGGCCTGAGCGGAGCAGCAGTGAGCGAACCACGCGGGACAGATAATCCTAACGCTTAGCCACAGAGATTCCCAAGCGCAGTGCCAAGAAGTGCTTATCGGAAGGAGCGCCGGTTCGGCGCAGGGGAGCCGCTCGCAGCAGGAGAAACAGGGAAAACTTTCGGAAACTCTGTTAGTCGCTTACAGGCAACCGAGCAACTGACCGGCTACCAAGGAGCCTCCCTGCCTTCTTCCCAAAGGAATCCGCTCGTTGGGCTCGCATATCGCACGTCGTCGCTTTAATCGCAACGCGCCGAAGCGTCTCGGCAACTTTCCAATAAACCTCGCAGAGAGGAATTGTTTGTAGGCGCGTGAAGCTGCAAAGGACCTGATCGCGGCTCCAGACGTTCTATTGGTATTTTTGTACTTTCGTGCGGTGTCGACTTCTTACGTGCTTATCTAGGCTTAAGGATAGATAAGGATAGACATCGTAGACATTGGTTATACTCACTGAGGTTTTTGGATTGATACGGAGCGAGACGAGCGTGATAAGACTGATAAGACTGACGAGCCACTCGAGACAGGACGAGAGGCCGCGATCGGCTTAATGTTCCTGACAACCACTGATTTCCTTTAACTTTCAACTTTTTTACATCCGCGGTGGCTCAACTTCTTTCTCTGCGAATGGAGCAGTGCGAAACAATGTCGGAAATCATAGGCTAATGTACGATAACAGTACCGGAGAGGCATCTCTGCTTTTGATGAACGGTGACGCCCTCAACGATTAAGATATACTTACGAGTCTTATGAGCCTCTTAGTACGTACAATAAATCTTTCTGCCTCGAAGATCATTGTTGTCTTCCGGATCGCGCGGTGAACGACGCAGGCGCCTGTGCTGCGTCCACGCGACGAGCAAGAGTTTGCATTCGCAGGTTGGCAGCAGTGAGAGGACGAGAGCGCACTGCCGGGGTACTTCGTGCCTCCTCGCTATCCTTCTTACACAGTTTCGCTATGTTTACCGGAAGTAATGCGCAGCACGTAAAGAACGTGAAATGAGAGTCTCAAGAAAGAAGTTCGCCCTGAGGGACGACGAAGAGAAAGGAGAAGACCGAACGCGGACGGACTAATTTACATATGTACCAAGCGACAGCTGTGAAGCATAGCGCGCATCACTTTTGTGAATAACCTGCTAACATGGCGCCAGCGTGTATTTTTTCCTTATTTCCTGTGAAATGTTTTTGCATCAAAACTGCAGTCTGCATCGGGGAAATACGTAACTCACACCAAGAAGACCAAGGAACTCGATTCACTCTTTGAAACGTAGTTCCGGCAGAAAGTGAACGCGGTAGCCCTTGTAGAACAGATATCTTGTAAAGAATGATAATAGGTGATACCGTGAACAATAAGCAAAACCATCCCTTCGTATGTATCTATATACGTGCAACCAACCACTTTCCAAATCACTCGAGAAAAGCATGCAGACGTTGCAGCTACGACCAGAGATAAGTTGCAACTTTACATTTGCGTGCCAGTTACTGGTTTCAATGACTACTGTTTTTTCGACACGCGCGCGCGCAGACGCACAAGACGCGCGCGCTCGCTATCTCTGTGCAGTCCGTTGCACCGAATGAGTGGTCTACAGTGTGCGCACGTACGTACGTCGTCCCAATTAGAATGTCAGTAAGGCGCCTTGAAGACGTCTTCGAGGATCGAGACCGAGAGCTCGCGGTTTTACTAATTAATTGCGTAATTACTGAGCGCACCATGAAAAACCTGGAGGAAATTAACTCTTACCTTCACGGAGACTATAGTGCTCGTCTCTAAACTGCAAGCGTCACGGGGATGCTTCGGTCGCCGCTTTCGACAGGTTTACAGGAAGAACTTTGGGGCCTTAGAATTACTTACTATACTAATTGCAATAATTACGCGAGCTCGTGTCTCGAGTCGGGCCACAAGGGGAAGAGAAAGTATAGCGAACAAGAGAAGAAGAGTAAGAGTGGAAGAGAAGATAAGTAGAAAGAGAGAGAGAGAGAGAGAGAGAGAGAGAGAGAGAGAGAGAGAGAGAGAGAGAGAGAGAGAGAGAGAGAGAG
>JARQSU010000788.1:120174-158066 GCA_030142265.1 Calameuta filiformis
AGAGAAAGAGAGAGAGAGAGAGAGAGAGAGAGAGAGAGAGAGAGAGAGAGAGAGAGAGAGAGAGAGAGAGAGAGAGACGAAGGAGGAGGATTTAGAGTATGTGAATTGTGTAGGACATCAGTCGTCCACGTGGCTGCAAAATAAGAAGCGAGAATATGCCAATTGCCTATAACGCGTATGTATGAAGCTCGCAGTAGGAGCTCTCTTGATTTTTGTGCACGATGTGCAGCCTGCACGATTATGCTGATGCGGGCCGCCGCAGCTGTACAGGTTCGAGGATAGTATCGATGGCTGCCGATTAGCTGGAGCTGCTGCTGACGGCGTTCGGTCCGCGAGTGATACGTGCATTACCCCGCGCACCCCCGCGCAGCCCCGCACAGCCCATCAGCATGCAACTGAATTCGCTCGAAGACAGGATGTTTGGATCGAGCGAGACGTCTTTTATTGCATTTTGCCAGCGACTCTCACTCTCGACGTAGTTCCAAACGCGCTATAATATAATTTACCACGAGAGTTGCCTATACATATGTATGTATAATCTGCATGACTATCTATACTATATGTATTACATACAAGGCATATGTATATGTATACGCAGTAAGTATACTAGGTACTCCGTTTAACCGTTACACGTACGTGTCGTATCTATGTATGTACATAAAGGACAAAAGGTCCCAGCAGGCGATGTATGTACACTATTGTACGCATAAACATGTGCTGCGTACGACGCAAGGTCCGTTGCCTCTCCGAGCGATGGAAGACGCATCCACGATTCTGCAGGACGGCGCCACCTCGAGCACATTAACCGGAAACTCCTGGAGACTGGCGGCGCATCGTCAATGGTTCGGGGTTGATCGACGGTTCACGCGGAATTACAGGTCCGATCGTCCTGATCCTCTGGGCTTATCCGGGAGGCTCGAAGTTTCGCACGCACGGGCGGCTATCGTAAATTCACGAGTCGCATCGATTGGTACGTAGATTCTGGAAAAGAGAGAAGGGAAGGAAAGGGGAAGCCTCCTGGTGAGACAGCGATGCCCGGGCAGACCCTGTCCCGTTGACGGACACCAGACCAAATTATGACACTTGTGCTTACACGGGCGCTGCCTGCACGAGGAGAACCAAGGACGAGTTGGTGCAGGTTATCTCTTAGCGATTCTTTCTATAGGCCGCCGAAAGATCATGCAAATCTATTCGTACAATTTTTACATATTTATATTGCTTAAAGCATACCACAATCACTCGATACGCCCACAGGTTGCACAACGTCCTCGAGGATTTTCATGTGATATCGCCGCTAAATGTTTCAGGTTCTACAAGAGTGAATGCCCTCTAGCAGTTCCTGCACCCACGCTCACGCGGATGATTCCCTTCGACGGTTCGATTTTACAGTGCAATACTACATGTATATCTATGCACAGTGCCCATCGGAGCCTATAGGATGTCGAATGCCGAAGATCATCGAAGGCTGCGCTGAATGTCTTGACGGAACGACACGTTACTTCCGCCGCTTGCCGAGACCATGAAAATCCATGAAAAGAGGGTGGAGGGGGGAGGGGGTGGAGGTGTACCCAGGCCATAACCAGACGCACAGGGCGGAGGATGCACCGTGTAGGATCAACTGCGGGATACATCGTAGGGGTCGACGCCAGAGGGATTAGAGTTCATCAGTTAATTGAACCAAAGGGAAATCGGAAAGCGAGGAGAGTCCTCGACGTGGTCGACAGGAGTTTCCACTTTTCAAGAATATAGGTATAGTATAAATATATACGAGAAAAGATACGCACGTATGCGGAACGGAAAAGCTCGGTGAACCGCACTGGAAATTCTTGGCGATAACGAGAGGCATCCCCCTGGGCTGGTAGACTCGGTCAGGTAGACTAATTAACGAAACGCATCTAATTCTTTGACGCGCGTTTTCGCGACAACGAGACGCGCGCTAGGCGACCTGCAGCGGAACCTGCAGCGGAACCTGCCCAGGATAAGTCTCGAACGTCCGGAGGCTCGAGAGGTTAGAGAGGTTCGAGAGCCGAGATTTATATTTGTCGGTATGTCGGAAGGGCAAAAGAGGTGTCGGGGATCGAATCAAAGAGATCCAGAAAATGCGTATCGCGTGTTCGCGTGTCCTCTATATGTATATGATAATAACTGCAGACATTTCGAGGGGAGGCGTTGCTGCATCAACGATCGTTCAAAATTGCCGTAACGACGATGCGCCAGGCGCGATTCAATTATTAATGGAAACAATGCCGGACGACAACTGCCGTATCCTCCAATGAGTCTGTGTACGTGACTCTGTCTGTCTATCTATAGTCGAGAAGGAAAACCCATTAATGGGAATAGAGCCTGGGGTCAGAGTGCGCCACAATGCATAATTACTCTTCGCAATCAGGTAATGGAACCTTCTGGGTTGATCCGAAGCCCAGTCGACGCAACCGACAGACAATTTGCGTAAATTCTCGCATCTGCCGAATCCATTCGATACACCGTATTCGCGACGCGTACATAGAAACAAATGAAGCGAGAGAGCGAAGTTGCTAGTGGAAGGTAAAGTTAAAAATAATCAGACTGAGAGAGAGAGAGAGAGAGAGAGAGAGAGGGAGAGAGAGAGATTCCGCACGCTAATACCGATAATGCCATCGCATCTAATCCGTCAAATCGATGGCTGGACGTAGACTGAACCGCTAAAATCCATTCTTATAGACAATTGGTCGAATCGGAGATGCACGTGTGAATAAACCTAATAGAATTTTCTAATTAAACTTACTAGGATATGGATCCAATTGACTACGTTATACCATGTTTCTGGTTGAATTACATATATCTCGCGTTTGATGGTTGCTTCATTCTAGTGGTTCGCAATGCATTCACGTTGAAGCTTACTCTACGCTCTCAATCCTGAGTGAAAGAGAAAAATCAGCCAGGTTGTTCGGTCATTGGCAAACAAATGCAAGGAAGATGAATAAAAAAATACAGAAAGCATCTACTGTATAGTGGTGAGAAGTCTATTTGCACGAGCTGAACGTATCATACAGAAACTACGGAACCTAACGTTCGCTGCTGCATCAGTGGATGGATGGACGAATGGATGGACGATGGATGGATGGATGGATGGATGGATGGATGGATGGATGGACGCCTATCTATTTTATTGATTTTGTAAAAAGGCTATAGATCGGTAGACGGCCGTGCAAATGATGTCGCCCCATAATGTGTCATAGTTCGTTCGTTAAAGGAAACGCCAATTTCTTAACGCAGTGTCAAAGTGTTGCTCGACTTCTTAAACATTTTCTCATCATTTTCGTAACTTGGATAAAGTTTGCTAAATCATGGTTTATCGTTTCGACGCTCAGAGAGCACAGAGGATATAGACATTATTAACAGCCAGAGAGAATCTGTACTTTTGAATCGGTTTATTTATACCGATCGATCATCCAAGTATTCTTTATGTGCGTTGCTAAGTAATTACGATAAATGCGATTAATTACATTACAATTTCATGTGCATACGTAAAAAGCAGCTTTGACTTCGCAGACTCTTCCGTGTTCAATAACTTGTACTACAGCTTGTTCAAGAATATGCGGCCAAAATTGAAATGGGTTTTCAATTAGCCATACGTTTTTCGACTATTGATATCACACGAGCCACAATCAATCTCTTCCGACTCGACGGACTCGACACAGTTGTTGGGCTGCAGCCTGCAGGTCAAACGATACTTTTGTTTTTTATATCCAAGTTACTCCTCTACGTATACATATATGTATGTACGTGACATGGCCGACCTGTTAAAATCTCATCTTTTGCAAACTCCACTGGCAAATAGGAGTTCTTCTGGAATTTTAAAGAAAGCGGAAGTACCATCGCGAGTGCGTAACCCTAAGTAAGGGCTGCGGTTGACGAGGGTCCGAATCGTTCGAGGACAGGAGGACAAATACGGTCCAGACCTTCGGTTCGATTAGCTTGCGTAACAAGTCGCCCTCGAATGCATCCCATCCCTCGGTATCCACGTCCGCCCTAGCCTGCTACCCTACCCTAACCCTACCCTACCCTACCCTACCCTAACCTAACCTAACCTAACCTACTTTACTCCATTTTCCATTCAAAACATTTCCAGCCACGTGACCAATTTTACGTTTGAATGCCGACTCGTGCCTCTTTCCATGTGTCCCCGGAACGAACCAAATAGAAAAAGGTAAAAAGTTTTTTGTTAGCCCGATGAGAGAGAGGGAGGAAGGGAGGGAGAGAGACAGATTTTTCGACATTTCTATAAATGCATATAAGGCATCTGTAGATACATGTGAGAGAGTTGCAGATTATGTTATAGCTGGACCCCACGTCGAAGCGCCGTAGCGGCCACTGTCGAAGGGAGACAAAAATGACGTAGTGCGCGATACACGTGCAACTAGCGGATTGAGCTTCGTAAAATTGTGAGACGTCGACGGATATCGCCGCCACTTCACGTAAATAGCCACATAACACGCTCTTTGGAGCAGCACAGCGCCTTATTCACAATTATTATGAAAGCTTATAACGTTATGATATTCCACAGAAGACCACGAGCACTCGCACCTATTCGCTCCGGTGGTTATAATTACGAGACGTTAATTACGTAATGAATATCACCATTATGTGCCCTCCCCCTCTCTGCGCGGATCACATTCAAGTAGAAGCCTCCAGAAAGAACCGCGCTCTCATCAGCTGGCCGATGGCACGATTCGTCCTTCAGCCCCACGCGATGGACAATGCAGGTCTGTTACAATAGATTCCATCTCATACATGTATCATTTCAATACGTCTCATAAAACTGACATCCGACTACGTAGAATGGATCTCCAAAACAATTTTCTTTTTATTAATTGAGTGGTCAACTCCTCTGGTTCTATGAGGGAAGTGGCATCGCGAGTAGCACGCCGCCCTATATCCTGCCGAGACGTTAACCAAGTAATAATGATCTGGCCAGTAAGTGATTGCCATTCGAATGAAATATTGGTAGATCATTGAATTTTGAAGGTGCAGATTGCTGCCCTCCGACAGAGCGGGCTACCGACAATCGTTCGTTCGTTCGTTCGTTCGTTCCAACGGAAATCAGGAAGTTGCCAGTTGCGAGCAACAAACCGGAAACGTCAAGATCCTCGAGTTGACGTTCGACTCGAGCCAAAGTGACTCCTCACGTGCCTCGTTCGCGATATTCGGCGACGTCGTCGTTCGTCATGACTGTCATGAGTTGACGAGGATGACGGCGATATGTGTACTGTATAACGATTAAGATAGAAGGGGGTGACGCCGGTGTCGGCTGAATGGCAGCTGGTCTGCTCCTTAATTAGCGGCCGACTCGAGATTAACTGCGAATCAATGACACGCAAAGTGGTGCGACCGAGCCAGTTCGACGACCTTCGAATGCGAATCACGTGGGGCCAAGTCGATGGGCGATTGGGAGAAGAGAGGATGAGGTTTTTAAAGAAAAAGAAGGCGAGGGAGCAGGTCTTGAAGGAGGAGAAGGTTGAAGGTTAAAGGAAAGGAAAGGTGATAAGAGCAAGATTCGGTATGGATCGAAGGTCTTCGAGGCAATTATCCTAGTTATAATGACGATGGCGATTGGATGTCCCTGACGGACGCGCCAGATTCCAGGACTACGAGTGCCCCATTCCTTGGTTCCTCGATTCCTTGGTTCCTTGGTTCCTTGGTTCCTTGGTTCCTTGGTTCCTTGGTTCCTTGGTTCCTTGGTTCCTTGTTTCCTTGGTTCCTTGGTTCCTTGGTTCCTTGGTACAGTAATGTAGAATGCATATACGCGATGCGAAAATCCAGCATCCACTTGCTTCGTCGCTCTTTAAGCCGAAACGTGACTTTTCATTCTTGGTTAAATTATGGCGGCACCATGCTTCACATTGGATAACCAAAGAGCCGGCCATTAAATAGCAGTTCATATTGAGCCATACTACGTAATTCCGAAAAGGTTGGATTTATACCAGGAGAGTCACATAAATTCAATGATTTGGCTTTCCGCTTGGCAATGTCAACGGAATTGCTTTTCAGGAGCGACTACCAGTCCTGCCAATTAAAATAAAATAAATAATGCTTTGCTAAGATAAATAATTAACCAGCTCGTAAACGAGGACCAGCCGATGCGCATGTAACTGAATGACCAGCGTTACGTTATGACGCAATCCTTCCATTCCCAGCGTGGGGCAAAGGTGTCTACGAACCGGGCGGGAGGGGGGAGGGATCTTCGGAAAATCAATCGAGAACACTCAACTAGCAAATCACACGTTTATCCAAAATTAATCGTATTTTCGATAGTCCTTCGTGCAGGTCAGCAATATAGAAAGCGTTAAGGAGGATCCGAGTGCAAGGATAAGTAAAAGGATACGAGAGATGGTTTGAGGAGGAAAAGCGAAAAGGGAGAACCGGAACTTTATTTATCTCGGAAGTTCCGCACTCGTGCGTAGCTCGTAACTCTCGGGGCAGGCAGACGCGAGTGCAGGCGCCCGTGACCTCGGCTGCACCGCCGTTGCATCATTTAGCAGGCTGCTAATTATTTATAAACGACCGGTGCTTCGGTGGATTCTGGCTAATATTGTTTTAGAGTTAATGGGTGGGGGGCCGGGGGGGGGGGGTTGCCGCGCGGCCTACCGAACGGAAGCTGTGCGACGAGCTGACGAGGTTGAGCCGATGAGGATTGATTAAACGCGCGAATCGCTAAACGCCCATATGGCACAAACCGTTTGAACGCGATGCTTGTTTAACTGGTTGCTGGCAGCCGACGTTCCCTTATTGTTAGTATAAAATGCGAAAGACGCCCGACATACGATTTTGCTTCTGCTCCGCACTGCAATGTAAATTCATGTGTGTCATTCCCTGTCCATTCTATGGCAGTCACTTTTTATACGCTTACAAGTATGTTACGTGTAAATAAAAAAAAGTGACTACCGTAGAAAGGATAGGGCAGGATAAATAAGACAGTTGGATTTGCAGTGTGTGCGTATCGATTTAACATACATACATATTGTATACTCTGACGCACCGATTGCCTAATACACGGGGAACAGGAACACTGATCGTAGGCATAGCGAGAGATCCTGAAAGATCAGACATATCGGATACATGTGCTGAGCGCCAATTGGCGTATTAGGATACGACGTGAAAACGCGTGATCTATGTATATCTATAGTAAGGTTGATATGTAGCTCGTGACGCGTAAGAGTCAAGACGAAAATCGTCATGAGGACGTCCTGGCCCGTCCTTCACAATTTCTCCTGGGCAAATCGATTATACTTATAGCTTTAATTGGACCTCTGAAAAAATAGTTGCGATTACTGGAGCATTGGATACTCGCTAGAATTTATAGTTTTCTAAATACTAACCATTGCTCCAGTAATCCCAACTACATACATTTTTCTCCGTGCAAAGTTACGTACGCATCGTACTTGAAACAAGTAGATTATGATGAGCCCGTCACGTAGACGCGCATCCTACTTGCTAGTGTGTAGGATGACGCAAAACGCAATAGTTGTGAAAAGGACTCGATCACTTTGAAGACCCGCTCTGTGCTCGTATCACGCGCTCGTGACGGAGACTAATAACGTAAGACCTATAGAAAGGAGCATATGGGGAGGGAGGCGGGGGGGGGCGGTAGTCTACCATCCGAACGGACAACTTACCGATTCTCGGAGCTGGAATCTCACCTTCCCTAAGAGGTCGGTGGAGTCAAAAATCAGTCAGTGCAGCACCGGGATTCGATCGAGCGATGCATCCTTGGCACAGGGCTGCTTTACGACTCGCCGTGACGCGTGAGGCACGACGATCCGATTGCTGTTGCCGATTAACGGTGATCGTCAATATCGACGTCAATACGACGATACTGACCACGCAGTTGCGTCTCTCGATTTTATAAATCGGCTGACAATCGCGAACGCGATCTCACCGAGAACTCCGAGGAGCGACGACGGAGGCGCACTGTATCACAGGAGCTGGATCCGCTTTACGGATGGAACAAAGGAGGAGCTGCGGTAGCGCAGGACCGGCAACCGATTGATCACGGATCGTTGCATCGCGTGTGCGCGTCTTCGCGATCTCGTTGCGACGCCTTCGACTTTCCTTCCCAAGGACGAAGGAGGAAAAGAAAGGAGTGGACGATCCGTGCTGGAGAATAGACAGCGGTCTTGTCTCACGCGGTTCCATGTTCTAACGTGCGGACGGACTTGCGGCGAGTCCTGCGTGCCGAAAGGATCCTTCTTTCCGAGATAACGCAGAATCTTTGCAATAATTTTGCATCATTAACGAGATCTATCGGCCCGTTGGTTCAACGCTAAATTCGGAGAAGAGAGTATTCGTATGACGATATGTCAAATATGTTTTCGTTCCTTTTCCTTTCGCGAAAACGTCACACCTGGAGTATGGAGATTGTGGAGTCGCGTGCAGGCTCGATACACTCGCGGACACAAACGAAGCGTCGAGGAAGTCTAAAGGGGGTTAGACGCGGAACGGAGATCGGCAAGGATCACCCTAGATTGCCAAGATGAAGAACGTGGTTTCGCGGGGCTCGGTGGAAACGCGAATGCTGGATGCGCGCGTTCCGGCGGCTGCGCGTCTACTGCCCGCCGACGCTATGCGCCTGGGACTCCCTTTTCCCATCCGCCCCTGACCGTTCTCGCTCCTTCTCGCTCCTTCTCGCTCGCTCCCCGAACCTCTTCTTTATTTTAGGATCCGCGTGCGTGTTCGCTCGCTCACTCAGCCGCTTGCTTGCCTGCCTGCCTGCCTGCCTGCCTGTCCGCCAACCAACCCGCTCGCCCGCCGCAGTCTTCGGATATCTCTTACTCCTACACTGCTCTCCAGCTTCGTTTCTCCAGGTTTTCTTTTCTCGTGAAATAGCAAATATACCCCCTCCTCTCTCCCTCTCTCTCTCTCTCTCTCTCTCTGTCAGACTTTGTCCAATTTTGCCTTTGGCAGCCATGCATACTAGCCATAATAACGGGGCAGGAGCTACACGACGCACATGCTGAAAAACCAAAGGAACAGAAGAACTTGTGCAGAGATAGATAGATAGATGCGGATTTATTCAATCCTGAGGCAAATGCCCCTTAAGGACGGTAGAAATACAAAAAAAGAAAAAGTACAAGAAAGTGCTAAGATACAGAATATTAGCTAGGATGAATTGAGTAGAAACATCAAAATTAACGTGTACAAGTAAAGGGATATAGAGAATATTGAGAGAATTAATTATATAGTAATAGTAATAAATGACTGAGTGTAAATGTATATACTATATTATATCAGTGTATACTAAATTAGATTAATAGTAATTAGAGTAATAGTAACAGAGAGAGAGAGAGAGAGAGAGAAAGAGAGAGAGAGAGAGACGGAGGAACGTCAGCGGATCACGTTTATATACTGGGATTTAAAATAATTGAGCATGTTTTCAAGTTAATTACAGTATGCCGGGATGCTCCAATAGAATTTTATTAGAGTACGGAATAAAGGTATCGATCTATATCTATATTTATCTGTCCCTCTAGTTTAGGACGGCTCGTCGCTCCTTTTACGAGTCCTTTACTCTCTATGGAATTTTTCGCCCGACCCTTGAGAATTCCCAAGGCAAGGGTAGATTTCGCTGAGACGCTTGAAGCTCTCGATTCTTACGATAGAAATTGCAGGACTTGTGAAAAATTAAGTAAACCTATTCCAGCTTGATGCCACTCCTGATCCTGGCCAGCCGTCCTCGTGAAAATACCGGAACATACGATAGATACTAAAATAATGAAAGATTCGAGACCACAGGGACAATCAGGCTCAATAATTGGAGCTTTTAAAGTCCCAAGAGCCCAGCTGTCCTAGCCGCAGTATGCCGATTGGACAAGTCGTGCCAGACATGTGCCAGACATGTACCAGACATCAGTATCAGTGAGAATAGAAGAGAGTAGCACAGTCGTACGTCTACGTAGACGTCCCGCGTGCCAGACGAATCCCTACAGTGACGTGGCAGCTATATAAATTCTCTATTTCTTTCTGGGATATAAATTTACTTGTTTCAGCAATATTTCCTTATCCTCCAAGTTTCTACATTGCGTTCGGCATCTTGCCACTACGCGAGTTCGCCATTTTGTTGATGGGCTATAATAAGTGTTGCGGCTGTCCTTCCAAGAGGCAGGCATCCAGGTCTCCGTGTGAACACCCGGAGTCATCCCTTATACCCAGGACGATTCCTCGTCTGTCGCATTCACGCTTTCTTCCCCGGAATTCGGAAGTTATGCCGTTATCTGCTGATACGAACGCGGCATTCGGCAGCCCAAACTTCTGAGTCAGTGATGGAATTTACAAAGACTGGAGTCCACCGACAGTCTAGATATATGGCATGTAATCTATACGTACGTATAATAACTAATAACCTAATAATACTGATATAAATAGCTATGGATATATTATTATAAATTGCGCAATAGATGTGCACAACACCATGTAGGTATTTGACCTCCCAATTCGATTGCATTGCATATTGCATAGTATACACAAGGTGGACGGTGTCCATCGAGAAGAAGACGATTAGGCTTAGAATGTGACATGGCGCGAAAGAAAGGAATGAAAGGGGCAGGATTTGTAGGATCTAGATAACCCGAGTATCCCTTTCAGTGGTTCCCTGGCTGAGAGAAAGAAAACACGAGGGTGATGCTCATATACGAAAAAGCCATCAGTGCTGATAAATAAAACGTCAGCACCCTCTAACGACTGTGTACGTATACATATATAAACTTCCCTGGGTATTCTTATTTTTCCCGTGTAGTATGTACCTCGTACCTATTCGTGCAGGGTATGTCTTCCCATGTCAACCGGTCCGCGGGGACGATCTACACTCGGCGTGTCGCACGTACACAGGTACGTCTATCGCAGCAACGCACCTCCGAGTCGCGCGCATTCGCTCGTTCACGCATATTCGCGCTCGCGTCAGTGTGACTCGCGCACAAACGCAAAACGCACTTCGGGCAAACAAAAGCAGCGCGCAACCCCCCTTATGGCTTCCTCGCTCTCGCGCCACTATGTATCGTGGCCATCCTGACCATCCTGACCATCCTGACCATCCTGACCATCCTGACCATCCTGACCATCCTGACAGTGCACAACTACACTTTCTGCGTAACGCATCGTCAATGTTGACGTACGCGCTGGTTGGCTGCCATCTGATTTCGGATCGTCCTACGTACTCCTACATATAGGTCAGTAGATACGAGCTTCGGCTCGGTTAGGCTCCAGTCTACAGATACGCATCGCGTTTTCACATTTCCTTCGCCCTTAAATCTGGCTACTTGATAGCTTCGTCAATTTATTTACACGAAAATATCACTCGTTCATTTACCTCCAATTATTGTCCTCCTACCGCCGTGAACATATTTACTGGTTAATATACTGCATTGGAGGCAGAGGGGGCAGAGGGGGCAGAGGGCGCAGAGGGGGCAGAGGGGGCAGGGAGGGCCTGACGCTGCTCGGCCGTCATTAGATTTCTCGCATCCTTTTTTTATTTCTCTCTGTTCCCTTTCGGATGTCGCAATGTCAACCAGCTTGACTCTTGCCGTGGCGATGCTGTTTAACCAAAAAAAGAGTTGCTACGCGAAAGACGAAAGAGCGAGGGCGCAGGACGGTAACGGTTATTCGCTCTGCAGCCATCTTAAAGACCTTAAAGACGACATCTTACCAGTCACGGGAATTAATGGCTCTCGCAATCTTTTCCATGAATGCGGATGTCGAATTGGTCGGGTATTCACTGGATATTAAATGAAAACATTGCGCGGAATTGTATGGCGAATCGGGGACGGAGGTCGCAGGACACGAATGTAACCCTAATATTTGCCAAGACACAAGTCGCAAAGCAGCCATCCGTGAAGCTGACTTCTCGCTTTTGCCTCCTCCTTTATGACTTTCTTTCTCCTTCTACTTGACTCTCATACATTTACAGGAAAATCCGACAACTACTTGGCGAGACCACTACACATGCATCTTCGTACAACTAAACGATAGTGTCTATACTCTTTTGTGTCTTAAAAAAATCCACCGAAAAATCATTAATTAATTTCGCATAGCAGGATGATCGGCACAGCGCAGAAGCACAATCGAACAGTCAGTGAAAAAAGTACGTTATATGTAGATGTTTCCTTGCGCGGAAATGAAAATTTTATGTGATTTCTGATCGAGTGACAGTAAATGATCCTCACGGTACCGCGTACGTCTGTGTAAAGCTTTTATTGCTTTTATTGCTCTTATTGCTCTTATTGCTCTTATTGCCGGCAAAAGACGCGGTCGCTGAAAATGGCAAACGTTATATGTTAGTTGGGCCGCGAGGGGTTACCATCTCTTTTTGAGGTGTAACCTCATTACACTTCACTACACTTCACGCTCATAACGCAAGACAATGTTCCGAATGCGAAGCCGATGTCACGGCTTGACTACACGATACGATATGTTCGAGAGGCCTATATCTATTCGAGCTAGTTGGATTATATTTTAGATTTAGATCTCTTCGATGGCCACGACTGCTATGAGCTATGAGCAAGAATAACGTCGGAGAGAATCAACAGGTTCCGCATGATGATTTTGAAGGAGGCTGCCGGGCCTAGCAATGCCGAAATATCTATCTCGTTGTATACGGTGCAGTCTCTATGCCCAACAGTCGGAAATCTTCACAATATCCTAATCGTGGGCCACATCGGTGCGTCGGATGCGGGTCTTAAAAGTTTCTTACGCAGCGACCAACTATACGCAAGTTGTTTCATAATAAAGTTGACTATTGTGGGACGTAAATTTCCGGTAGCTATCTTCAATATCACGAGGAGCACACGGCACGTATTCCAATAGAGGTTTGATTAATAATTCAATTCGCTGGTGGAAATTTCGCGATACTTTGGTCGAGTATCGTGCAGCAAGAGGGTGCACGCGGATGGCGGATGACGGATGCCGGATGAAGGGTGCGAAAGGGACCAGTACCGCAGGGTTTTGCTAGACGCTTCACTTGGCTTGCATAGAAACTATGAGAAAGCCAGACTATACGTAACGACATAACGACGACCAGTGCACCAGCGCACCAGCGCACCAGCGCAGTGCAGCGCGCAGTGCAGCGCGCGGGAGAAGTACGCGGTACGTCGATGGCAGGTAACGTGTCATTGCCAAGCGGTTCCCCAGCATAATAACCTGCAGGAGGAGCCTGTAGGTGGATATGGGAGTCGCGCACTCGCGCACTCGCGCACTCGCACGCACTCGCACGCACACACTCGCACGCACGCCGATAAAGGTGCAAACGTCGCACAGTACGTTACGCGCGCGCACGCACCGTAGCCGCACGAGGCAGGCGGTCGCGGTCTATGCAATTAAATTGCCGTTTCCACTCAGTCCACTTCTTTCTGGCTCTCTACTTACCGTTTATTAATTAACGCCGTATCGAAAATAATTACATATGCAACGAGCGACTTGCTGCCACGACGATTCGACACAGTCGGATCGTTACTATAGTTATTAATAAAGCAGTCTGGAATCCTGAGTAGTCCTGAGTAGTGGCGTTGTGCCACTGGATTTTCACGACGGTCATGGCCATTAATTCATGCGTTCTTGCCTTAATAATTATTTACGAGTGTTAGCCAGTGAAAGAAGGCGGTTTAATTCACGGAGGTCTCTGTGCCTAACGCATCGAGCACGCGAATGCAGGATCGTTTTTATTTTTTGAAATTTTCCGATTAATTACCGATTGTCATCTCGAGTGTCACGTCGCATTTGAACATCACCCTTCACCCAGCCGATATTGCGTCGCGGTATAGAATAATTTTGGCTTCTGCTCAGAAGCCATGTCCTGCTGTGCTCCTGTGCTAGAGAATTCCGATGATCGTTCAATGGAAATATTGCACTTCAAACTTGAAAAGTTCGATCGGAAAGTATATGAAGGTCTAAAAGTTTGGCAGTAGCAAGTCAATTCGGAATTTGCCAAAGCCACTGTTTAAGTTGCTCGAAATTGATTTTTGCAAGAAGGAGCGAGAGAAGAGAAGAGGGGGAAGGAGGGGGAAGGAGGGGAGAGGAGAGCCGAGACTTCCGTTTCTCTGACTGTCACTTGATTTCACTTTCAAAGTAGCAGCTCTATTTATCTTGAGTTTTGATGAAACTTGACTGCGATTTCAATTATTTTCTATTGCTTTCACCTTTCTTCCGCTCGATGTCAGCCTGTCACTGAAAGTACAATCGAAATAATAGGTCGGAAGTATCGATTGTCGTGACGCGTGTTCATCCCAATCGATAAGCGTAGCGCAGGGGATTCTTTACTTCAACTGCTATACGAGATAATGCGGATGCAAATAACGAATTTTGATATTTCCATGAGAGATATCTTTGGAATTTTGGCAAGTACTAGCTCTGCTCAAGCTCTGCTCAAGCTCTGCTCTCCCGAGTGTTGAAAATCGAAAAGTGCGCAGAAAAGGTCAGATTTTCAAGTAGTATAAATCAAAGAAAGCCGGAAGAAGAAAAAACGAACACGAGGAAAATGGAGGAAAATATGAAGATTGTTTTTTAATCCGAGACAGGTCTCACAGCGCGTCGAGCTAAAGGAAGCTGAATGACGTCCCGCGGAGCAGTTCGCTTTCCCTACGCGGAAGGATTCGCAATATTTGAGCGTGAGCTCGTGATGCCGCTTGCAGCAGCAGCAGCAGCAGGCGACAAACGAGATCCCGCGAGAGGAGACAGCGGTAAATCGGGAGAAAACGAAGCCCTGCCGGGTCTTTATTCCATTAAACCAGGGAGTCGTTCGTTCAGACCGTTCAGACCGTTCAGACGCTCCCGCAGCCAGACAGACTGTCACTTGTTTCAAGTTCTTCGTTCTCTCCTCATCATCCCCCCCCCCCTCGCTCCTTCTTCTGCCTCCCGTCACCGCCTCTCTGTACTCCTCTCGCTCTGACGCACCGTATGCACAACCAGCACCACACCTGCACAACCTCTACCACCTCTATCACATCTACCACACCTTTACCCTTACTCTACATGGAATGCATACCCCTTCTGTCCCTATCCCGGGTAGTCCCTTTCACGTTACACAGCCAGCAGCCAGCAGCCAGCATCGAGTCACAACTCTTTTCGATATTCAAAAGCATTCGTCCAATAACGCGAGAATGTAAATGTGGCGGATGTTCGGAGCAGAGCAAATAACGGAGAATCTCCGAATACAACGCTTTGACAAAGCTGCGCCGAATTCGCAATTACAACTAGGCGGGTAAATGCGACGCTGGGGTTTCGCAACTTTTCAGGAGTATAACACTCGGGAGAGACCAGGAGCACTCTGTCCTTTCAAAGTAATGAGAATGATCCTAAATCAGAAATCCCGACTCAATGTTCCCATTGATTTATTACAATATATTACTAGTTATTGTTATTACTGTATTCCAGACAGCCTAACGCAACTTACGACGCTGAAATGTAGTCAATTTGAGAAAATCGTACGTCCTCAAAGAATGAGCGAGAATCAGCAGTTGAATTGTAAACGTACTTACAATTAGGTATGTACACTGAGCGGCATTAAGGGGGAATGGAACTTACTTTTTTATGTGTTAGGATATCACACGGACAAGAGCTGGAAGCGAGGAAACTTCGCACCCAAAAATGTCCATCTAGAAAGCAATGCCAGTCAATTGATTGCACCAACTTGAAGCCTTCCGACAAGAAGACTTTCCCTGCGGAGCCCGATTTTTGAATTATTGCTTAGAAAATATATAAAACACGAGTGAATATCGACAGTGACAGCCTAGAGACGTGTCATGGCGCCACGACAATTCCTTTGCCGTTCCCTACCCAACACTTATCACACTGTTGCGCAGAACCAACGATGAAAATCGAAAAAAGGGGCCCGCAGGGAAAGTTTTACGCGTATCAACTTTACACCTTAGCACTGGGTCTTGCTACCGTATAGCGAATTTCGAGATTTTTGGGTGCGAATATAAGGAGCTGTCAATGGGCCGATTTCCCTCGCCTAAAACTTCAATCTTTCACCACGGCGAGCGCTAGTAGTAGCACAGATAGTGCCAACGTGCGCCAGTGGTGCTCATTCCTCTCAAGCTATCTTCAGTTAGATATTTTTTATACATATTAATTCTACATTTTCATATTAATACACGTGCTACCACGTTCACTCAACCTTAATGTCGAATATCCAGCATTTATAGCCGATTTTAAGTACAGTAGGGAAAAGTGTATAGGGAATCTTTCCACTTCCTCGTAGCCAGCTGTTGAGCATCACTAAAGCGCGACGTCACACAAGCATGCAAAAGTATAGTCGCGTGTTTCCACGATTTGCCACAACGCACGGCAGCACCGTCAATTCGAACTTTGGCGATCAGTTCCATTCCCCCTTAATGGCGTCCCAGAGGAAGTTAGGGGAACAGTGGCGAAGCGAGAGTGGGGGCGGCTAGCACGCTAGAAGCAAGTCAGGCCGGCGCATAGTGGGGGTAGCCTTTTCCCCTCGCTCGGGACGCCATTTATGTCACGAGTCGGAGGAGTCCCGCATAAGAGCATCTTCCTTGCTCTTAGGGATGGTTTCCTATACAACCCTCTCACTCATGGTAGAATCAGACCATGTATGTCCAGTTCATGGACACATTTGCGACCACTTCTGCGCAGCCCGAAGATTCCGCCATTTTTATAAGACTGCACTATACTGAAGACGTACGTCACGGTGTCTATGAAAACGAGACGCCAAGACTGGGAGCCTCATTGGCTAGAGAAATTACGCGGCAACAATGGCGGAATCTTCGGGCAGCAGCTTATTGGTTCTCTGCGACGTAGCTGCGTCAGAACATACCTGGTCTGACTCTACGATGCCCCCACTATGCTCTGGCCTGACTTGCTTCTAGCGTGCTAGCCGCCCCCCACTCTCGCTCCGCCACTGTTCCCCTAACTTCCTCTGGGACGCCATTAATGCCGCTCAGTGTACATACAACTTGGCTACAATAATGACACATAGCAAAACGAACTGAATTCGAGTTCAAGTTGACGGTCAATATTGTCGAAGCGCAAAGTGATCTTAATTTGGAAGCATAAGTTGCAGAGGACTCACGCCTGGCCATCTGGGTGTATCCGGGTATCTGGCTGTCTTGACCTGTTATAGGGATTTTATACTTGGGCCATATGTATACTATACACGTGATTGTGACAATGTATGTTGTAAATAAATAGCCTGTAGTCAATCTAACGCAAGTGAATGTGCAATTCCCTTTTAATTACTTTAACCTAATTATGGATCCCCAAGGCGAAATCTTATTTTAGGAACTGCTCAGCCAATTGGAAGTTACACGTGTTCTTGTCAGCCCTCATTTAACCGGAATCTTCGAAGGACATGGCGTGAAACTGGATATGTGCGATATGTACGATATGTACACGAGAGACAGGCAGGCTAAACGAGAACGAAAGGGATGGTCGTACGGAGAAGTAGAGCATGTATCAGCAGGATATTATATGACTCCATGTAGTAATGGAGACTCATTGGGCAGTGCAGCCCCTGTCAGTTCAGAATTTTAGACCGTGTACCCTATAGATAATTACTAAATACGTTAGAGATTAGAGGGAGGACTCGAGGAAATTGATATTATGCCTCGTGCCTATAAAGAATTTATGCACAAATGATTCACAATGTTAGAATACAAAGTGTCGTATCGTGCTTTGCGAAAGCGTCGAACCAAGAGACGAGATAAGGTCGCCGACAAGACACGTCGCGAATCAGCCGACATTCGAAGTTGCCGTGACTTTGCATCGACACGAACCACAAGACGCATCTGGCCTGTAAGGCGACAGCAGATTGTCAAACGGTTCGGAATTTGGAGATTAAAGAGATAATAAGGAATCTTAAAAATTTAAAGATACTAGCACTGCGAGTGATAGCCAAAGAGGAGGAGCACCGACGCTCGCGTCCCTCGAGACTCCGTTCGTGCAACATATCCACATGGCCTCGTGATTATACATCCGTTATATATCTTCCGGCATCCCGGAAATCCGGAAGGATTTGCGTTGCTGCGAGCACGTCGTGCCCTCTTCCTTCCACTCTCTTCCGTTGTCTTTCGTTGTCTTTCGTTCCCTTACGAGTATGACCAGTCTCAAGAGGAAGATGCACCTGGCAAAATTCACGATTGTTACTGTTTAAACACAGTAGAGCAGACGAAACTGAATAATACGAATTTAGCATAAAAAGCGACAAAACTCGACGCGTGATACATTCACAATTTGAGGTATCCTATAGTTTTTACTTGGAAAAAAAGGGTATGAGCCTACCAGAAGACGCTCGTGTGAAAATATACTCCTGGTGAGCACAGAGGGCATTCGCTTGCGCGAATGACGCGGCAGCCATCAGAAATCATGGACCTACATACGAGTAGGTACTGTATACGTATGTACATACGGATATACTGTGCACGAGTACTGCATCCACGTGTGAATGCCTCGTGCGGTCCTCCATCTCCACGGTAGCTATGTTCCCTTCGCTTACTAATCACGGTAAAAGCCACCGCTCCGATATACTATATCCAACGTAGCTCCTCCTTACCTTACTTAATGGAAATATGAGACGTGTTACGTTTTTTTATTTTTTTATTTTTATTTTTTTCTTAGGAAAACCACGGAGACATTACGCCGTCATACTCTGAATACTCTACCTCGAAAATTATGCGAGGCTCTTTTCCTTATATCCTCATCCTGGCTTCGCTCTTCCAAGTATACGCTTCCGTCGTTCTCTTCCTTCGCGGCCTCCGTTCTGGCATCCTCGCCTTCGCCGCCAGCACCCTGGAGCTTTCCTCTGCTTCTTTCCTTTGGCTTCTCTTCGCCACGTTGTGGGGCAGCGATGCCGAGCAGGTCGTGCACAGCCACGTCGCACCGAGTCCAGTGCCAATTGGCGGTGTAGAGCCGAGCAGCAGCACGTGAGAAAGTTAAGAGCAGTAGCGATAATGGCAACGCGTCGCCGCTGCCGACACACTTAACTGTAAGTTGGCTGCTCCTTTGGGGCGAATTGCCCACCGACCAAATCGAGCTTACAATTAGTTCCACGAGAAAACTCTCTCGTTAGCTATGGATGCCGCACGAGGCATTATTTCTGACAATGCTCGCTTCTCCGCTACACTTTGCTTCCTTTGCCATTTCGCATCTCTTCGCTACAGTCGATCGTTCCAATTCATTCTCATTTCTTCGTGCATTAGAAAATTACTTCCATCCTCTCACGGCTGACGGCATTAAAGTCATTTTTCATTTTACTATGTAGACTTTGACACAGCTTTTTCATTGACGTAACTCTCGACGTCTCTTGGACGTCAATTTCCCTATCCTCGATAGAGTAACAGGGCAATCATGCAATTCCGTACATTCGTTTAGAGAATATTGATGCTACGAGAACTAAGTTATTCGGGGGGAATTGAAGGACGAATTGCGCTCTCGTTGTAGCTTCGAAAAGTTTTCAGTGGTTCGACCGGTCTTCCTAGTGAAAGCAACAAGGGGTCTCTAAGGCTGCGCGCTCGTTGAACCAGCCAACCAGCCAACCAGCCAACCAGCCAACCAGCCCCCTCGCTAGGTGCACTTTTGGGGTAGCAGGCAGCCAGCCCTGCTACTAGGCTGTGCTTCAGGACTCGAGTGTCCGCCGAGACGATAAGGATGGAGAAGGATGGAGAAAGGTGATGTCTACCCTCCTAACCTCTGTGTATAGTCCTACTTCTCCTACTTATTGTTAGCCCTGCGCTTATGCCAACTCGACCTTTATTCGATGTCACGTTCAGGAACTTATTTCAAAATAGGCTATCAAAAAGCCCTAATTTACGTCCAGGAATTATTTCCGTCTATTCTCATCGAATGAATTTCTTTGCAATTTACTCAAAACTCGAAGCACTTACGAGACGACGATAAAGTGCCAACAGCTGCACCTGTTGTATTGCATAACTCTTGAACTCCCAATAGTTAATATTAACATTCAATAGTGCTTTAGATTAGAAAATAATAGTAACTCTTCGGGAGGTTTTCATTGAGAATAGTTACTATTCAAGTCAAATAGTATTTACTAATGGTGTGCAAAAGTAACTATTGGGGCGTTGTCATTTGCAGTAATATCTACTGAACTTTAATAGTTATTAACTTATTGCTATTAATGAGTAAAAGTAACTAGTGAAGACATTATTTTTGAGGGTAGTTGGGGTGCATAGTATTTCGGTGTAGTTATTTTTTTAAATAATTCCATCATGAAATTCAATAGTTTCTCGATTTGAAGGTTTTTCTTTTTGAACTATTTTGCGTCCTTAAAACATTCACTTCTTCGACCTCTTGGTTTACGGAAGGGACCGGACAATCCTCTGGTTACTTTCGTCAAACTTAACTTCTTGTGCTTATACATACAAGAAATTCGTCCTTCTTTTACTGCTTTCTCCTTTCACCCGGTGACCATCCTAATGCGTCGCTGTCCTCTCGCTACTCGAAGAAAGAGGCTTTCAGGACGCCCAACGTAACGCAAATAGCGCGCCCGCCAACTGAAGTCTTCCCTTTTCTTTAACTTTGTCAGTGTTTTTGTTCGTGTGTAGAATGTCAGAAGCCAATAGGTCTGTTCTCGTTATCTTAGACTTTCTGCACTTTTAAAAAAGTGGAAATTCTTATTGGATGATATTCTTAAGTAACCAATGAGAATCTGCACTTTTCGAAAAGTGCCAAAACTGTAGGTAACGAGGGCTGACCTAATAATTTTAGACTTGATTAGTTTTTTGTTTTCTTTTTAATCTGAGACGTCTGAGACATCTGAGACATCTGAGATCTACCGTCTCACGAGACTAAATTTCAGATTGACGCGCTCGATGCGAACCGCGCAGGATCGCCTCGCATTTGTCACGTAATTAATTCGAAAACCTTTCGACAGTATAATCAGAAGGTAAAAAATAACCTATTGACCTTAATTTTTCGAGAAGTACATGGAACGCGTGAGGAAGGTAAAAAAGACAGAGTACATTTTTAGTGTATAGATATTTTAGACTTATTGGGCATCTTCTCTCTTTCCTGCCTGTAAGGCTTTCTCATACGCTGATAAGGAATCTTCAGGAAGACTCACCAAGCACCAGTATAAAGTGGCGATGATCGCAGCATTTGGATACAGACCGGATAACGTACGACCAATGTCCTGATTATCGGCTGCGATAAAACTTATACTTCGCTTTCAGTTGGAGATCGAGCACGTCTTTCAGCGGTATTATCCGTGCGAAACGATGACCTTGCATGACTTTGAGTGTTTCTCGCGAGAAAGAGTGTCGGTGAGCAAAATGAACCTCGCGGAAATTTTCATCGCTCATATGGACAAGGATCGTAAGCAGTGAGGAGATGCGCGAGCCCCTGCAAGACAATCGGTTCAGGACTCGTTTGTTTCAGTCCAATGTTACTTGACGGCTGAGGATTTGCGTAGGGCTTGCGAGTCCTCCGACTTGCGTGTAGATTTCGCAGTTTTGGCAAGAATCTTCAGAGAATTGGATCGCTTCAAGAGAGGACACGTGGGAATCGAAGAGTTCATGTCTCTGCTCGAAGTAGTCTCATTCGGCAAATAACAATATCTTTATTTTTGTACACCAAAAATATTTTGTTTTCGCGTTACGTATTATAACTGATAGTATATCCTTCCTTAATCAATATGCAATCAATATCATGCAATTGATTTGACATTGTATTTCTATTTCCATTTTAATACACTCAGTTTACCTGTTATTGCGCACTTAGGAGGTGGGGTCATTTATCGTTGAAATAGAGCCAAGTATTGGCATCGTGCAATGGCATCTCCAAATCGTGGTATACTTCGTGTCGTTCTCTGTGATCGCTTTGGCACTCTGGCTTCTTCAAAGTACTCATTTTTGGACAATCTTTATAAACGTGCCGTAGGTGGACGTCTCTTTGAGGTAATATGAGTTTAAAGAAGACAACTTCGTACGTACAGTTAAAAGTATCCCGACGGAAAAAAAATACATCTCTACTTCTCGGAGAACTCCTGATTCACTAGACCATAGAAGTACGAACTGGTATCCTGAAGAAGAAGATCCGGCTCGTCGAACTCGAGTATCTCTCCGTCGCCCATTACCAATACTCTATCGCAGTGCATGATGGTCCTTATTCTATGTGCAATGGTAATCACAGTCGCACTCCTGAAGGAGGACTTTATAGTCGTTTGGATGCTCTTGTCGGTTTCTTGATCGACATTGGCAGTCGCTTCGTCGATGCATAAAATCTGTATGCAAAATTAGTTAAAAAATGAGATAACTTGGCTCTAACCGAGTTGCAACAGACATATGGACAACACCCTACCTTAGTACTGTGAAGGACGGCCCTGACGAGACAGAACAGCTGTCTCTGACCTGCGCTTAGGTTACTCCCGCCTTCTTCTAGACTAGCGCCGAGTCCGCCCATGCGATAAACGAGAGTATGGACGTTACACTTTTCAAGAGCTTTGTAAATTTGTGAATCTGGATATTGATCGAGCGGATCTATGTTCTCTCGGATCGTTCCCGAAAAGAGAAATGGGCTCTGAGGTATTATAGTCAGTCTGGACCTACGAGAAAAGTAGTTGATGCGATAGAGCCTTTCGGTGCTAATAGTGCGTTTGGTTCTGAATGATTACCTTAGTGCGCTGAGTCGTAAATTCTGAATATTAACGCTGTCTATCAGTATTTCGCCGGAAGTTACTTCCGTCATTCGGAACAGAGATGCCAATACTGAACTCTTTCCAGCACCCGTTCTACCTACAATTCCAATTTTTTCGGCAGGTCGCGTCGCGAATGATATTCCCTTTAAGGCAGGCACCAAGTGATCCCTAAAACTCACAATCATTAGTACGATTGATTTGGTACAAGATGCGGACTGAGATATTGCACATAACGAGATTACGATACAATTTACCTGTATTTAAGAACGACTTCCCTAAATTCAATAACTCCCTGACTTGGCCAGGCATAAGGTGGACTATTGCCTGAACTGGTGGGTTCCGTAGGAGTATTCTCAAGATATTCCCTTACTCTCTCCACGGCGATCATCTCCCTCTCGGTCTCGGTAAATGCGTTCACAACACCAGATAATAGTACAGTCACCGATAACGTATACGTAATGGCTAGTCCTATTAGACCAGGATTTGCGATATCATACTGATGTTGTAATACTGCCATGACGCAAACTCCTGCCAAAAGGGCTACGCCGATGAATTGTAGTCTCAGGGCGAGCCACTGGCTTGCAGCGACTGAAGCGAATTGGGTCTTTTGACTGGCTTCCAGGAAGAGTTCGTTCTCACGTTTGAAACGAGCTACTGCTCGAAACGCTCTGATACTGGAGAGTCCTTGCAAGGTTTCATTGAAATGAGTATAAACTGGAGAAAGGGCCGTGCTTGCCAGCCGTTTCAGTTCCCTTGACGTTAATCTGCAACAAGGGACGGTGTAAGGGTAGCGAGCTACGGGGAAAAAAAAACAAAAAGCCATTACCGCATCGTACCTGTAATGATTCTGGATCCAATGATATATAGGCACTAGTGGCGCCAGTATTAAAAATATCCACGGTAGACCATAAGCAGTTATGACAATTGATCCCACCAGCCCAAAGAATTGAGCAAACAATATATTTGCGATGAATGGTAATGAATCATCGATCGTATATGTGTCCGACGAGAACCTGTTTAAGATTCTACCGAGTGGCTGAACTTCAAAGAAAGTGTTCGCGGCCTGCAAAGAAAAGTAGCTGCGAACTACGAGAACTTTTCCGATTGAAATCTAATCAGCCGATGATAGTATAAAACTCCTTACATACCCTGACGACGGTCTTCAAGAGTTGTTTATGCATCAGAATAGCAGCCTGTATTCCTCCATAAGCAAACATGAAGGCCCTTATCAGCGTGAAGAATGTATTGATTGCTGCGAGAATACCATATATGGTTAAATAATAATTCATGTTGTCGTCGCTGGGATCTTTTGGAAAATATTCGAGTTTCAAGCTGTCGGGCGTGTCAGTGGAGTTGACGGTCATGTTAGCATGAGTGACCCAATAAGACAACCAGAGATCGGTAATATTTCGAGAGATCTGCATGAGTATCATAGATAACAGGATCGATATAGCGAGATAACGACCGACGGCGATTACGTAACACGCGTAGACATTAAATTGCACGTTCCCCTTCTCAGCGAATTCCCGCTCGAGCATAGGATCCGTTTCACTCTGGTTTGGCTCGTCAAGCTCCTTCGATGAATCCTTGATTGACGTCACTACGAGATCGGACTCCATCGATTCCGTGGACAATAGATAATCCTCCAAGTCTCGTAAGACTTCACTTGGCTTTCCTTGCTTAACAATTTTGCCTCGTGACATCTCGATAACCAAATCAGTATGAATCAAGTACTGGGTTTGATGGGTGCAGATTATCCTAGTCTTATTGTTCAAGAGTCCGAGAACAACGTTTTGGAAGACATGGCGTGCCACTTTAACGTCCAAAGTCGCGAGAATATCATCCAGCAAATAGATCTCCTTATCGGCGTAAACTGCACGTGCCAGTGTTATCCTTGTTTTTTGTCCACCGCTCAGGGTATTTCCGGCCTCACCGATAACGGCCAAATCGCGCTTCGGCAGAGCGTTCAGATCATCAGCGAGGGCACATGCCTTCAGTACGAGCCTGAAAATAAAATTACGTTGCGCCACAACCATTAGACTCTCAGCCGGATTCTCGGTAATAATTATTAACTTACTTGTATTTATTATGATCGTATGCCTTTCCAAATAAAATATTGTCTCTAACGGTGCCTCTTTGGAGCCACGGCGTTTGCCTGACATATCCGAATCCTTTCTCAAGATTTCCTATAGCAATTATGCCGCTGTCTTTTGTAATTTCGGCTAAGATTGCATCAAGAAAGAGACTCTTGCCGCTGCCCACTTTTCCCATTATTCCGACCAGTTGACCCTATGGATAATTGCACGCGAGGATGTCGTCAGAATTGCGCAACTAAGCGGAAACTTCCTGGAAATGTCTGCTACCTTTCTCACAGTTACGTTGAGGTTTCTCAACGTAAACGTTCCTTCGTCCTCTGACGTTACACTCCTTCGGCTCTCCGAACAGGAAGGCGGATGAACGTTGATCCGATTTGGCCCGGAAAGTCCCATCGACGCAGACTCACTTTCGTGAAAGCTACTGGCGCTAAATGTAGCATTCTTTAGCATGACGTCCGTGCCAACCGGTGGATCGGAATAATATTCGGACACGTGAACTTCTGGCAACTAAAAATTTAAAAGACCAACATCCTCAGCTGCGGATCATTAACGAAGCGGATCAGAATCGAAGAGAAATGGCCGCTGCTTACGTCCAATATTCTTTGAATTCGCTTGACGGAAACCCAAGCCTCAGTGATACCATTGAGAACCCACGGGAAAGCGTTCAATGGTCCGATCAGCATATTGAGTAGCGCCATACTCGTGAAGACTGTCTTGGCTGTGAGTTTGTTGCCAAGAATGACGTACGTGGAGAATGTTAGTATGGAAATGAGAACAGGAGTGGTTGCCCAAAAATAGACGCAAAGTGCATCCAGATATTTTCGACTTTTCAAATATTTTATCTCATTTTCTCTAAACTCTATGGAAAGAATGAAAATTAAACTGGAAATTACGTACGCAGATTATTAGCCCACACAGATACGCAAATAATAAGCAATCGAAGGAACTTACTCAGGATGCTACGCAGGAAGTGCTCCTCCCACACGTTCAGCTTGATTGTCGTAATACCCCGTAGAACCTCACCCGTTAAACGGACTCTCTGATCTTTACATTTCATCAGTTTCGTACTGAGTTTACCAATCTTGTTGGCGATAATCTTATTCACAGGAATAAGAAAAATGGCAAAAGCAGCACCGGCCAAAAATGCGATTCCTATTTGATCGTAGAGAAGGTACAACGTCACGACTAACTGAAAAGATAGCTCGCATCGATCGACAGACATGGATAGTAGTATACGCGATGCGTAGTGAGTTAATACGGGGGCCGGGCTAAAAAAAATGTTTTACCTGTAGGGGTATACTCCACATCGTGTGGAAACTGGGACAGCTGTTCACAACCCTATCGGTGTCGGTACTCATAAAATTAATGATTTCGCCGAAAGTGAAGCGCCGATTTATCTGTACCCTGGTGGAGTGCAGAGTCTTGCTGTAAACTAGAGTCACGATGGCGGCGCGTATCTTCAGGCCCACGATGGACATCCAGAATGTAAAGTGAGCGTTGCAGAACGCACCTGGAAAATGAAACAGGAACTTTTTAATTGACGAACGCTCACTTCCAAGCGGAAGGTTCGAGATATTGTGCATGCGTGCTAAATATATTGATGACTCACCGACTAGGGTACTGAGAAACATTAGCAGTGCATACAAATATCCATATGAGATTGGTTCGTTCTTATCCTCTATAAAACCGACTAGCCTGCTCAGTAGTACGGGACCCATAAAACCGGAACAATCAGCAATGAACTTGAGAATTCCGATCGAATAAAATTGCCAGCTGAAGCACTTGTGGAGGAGCCAGAGCAACGATACTCTGCTAGTCTCGGAGGCTAGAACCTGAGATTCCGGTGCATTCTCCAGCGATCGGCCATTGAGTGCACTCCTTCGACAGTTTGGCTGAAAAATGTGTGTCGGTTAGTCAGGAAAGAGGCAATGGGGCTTTTTTCTTTTATCGACACACTTCGACACACTCGTCTTTCATTTACGGCTTTGCAGGACGCTCTGGCTCTGATTTATGTGACGTTTTAGCTCGATCCTCTTTGCCCATTTGTCGTAGCCTGGTACCCTTGGTGCGCAAGCACCATAAGTCGTAAAAGAAACACGAATGGAAACCGAACTGTGGTTTGTCACGTATATTTAAAAATTTAACACCATATTCCGTATGTGCCGATCGATCTCATGAGCTATCGTCGCGGTACTAATGTGTTCTGGCAGATCATAAAGGTCGTCCGAATGATTTAACAATCCTCTTACGCCCTTCTGCATGAGCGGTGTTACCCAATGAAAGAGAAGTTTCGACGTCAACGTGATATCCTCCATCGCAGTCCCAAGGTAGCTCGGATCCTGCTGCTCCAGAAAGCGAACGTAGGAGGAACCGGGAGTATTCAACAGGGCCGTTCGCTCTCCTATCTGAGAAAAGGGAAATTTTTCTTGTCACTCGTGATATTACTATTTGCTCAATAGTTGGTATAACGTGCACAGATAGTACGCATAATATACTACATGTATACCTGCGTAAAGAAGTTAGACACGAGTAACGATATATGTATATCGACACACCGTTCGCATCTTTATGACATATGGACGCGATAGTGTGCTTACCTGATTATATCTCGAAGGCCTCGAGAGATCGTCCACGTCATAGCCCGGTATCAGCGTTATCCCGTACAATATTAGAAGCGTCACGACGCTAATACTGAACCCCAATGATAAGTTTGGTAATACGTCATTCGGGGTTTTGTAATTTACGTGAGAACGTAATAAGAGTATCGACACGCCTGTCAATAGAAAGATCAGTGCCCTGATCGCAACCGGACCACGCGGATTCAATCCGCTCCCTTTACGTAGGCTTAAAACAAAACAGAAATGGACGACCCACGCTAGTCCTTCCGTTCCCGCCACGAGATAGTCAATAGGCTTTGCTGAAGTTGCTTTGTCCTTGACTCCCATAAAGAGCCTGTCGTAATAATACTCTTTCGACGGTTCAGGAACACTCGCTGCGACGCTGACTACGTCGGCATTGTCAGAGTTAGAAAATATTGTTTTTGCAATGCTGGCGGTTTGATTCAGTCCGTTTCCAATTTCCTTTGCAACTTCTTCCACCTTCGCAAAGACGTCTGCATTGTTACTGGATGTCGGTGATACAATGTAACTGATTGTTGTCGTCGCTTCAACTTTCACATCGATTTCAGTGCCGATGGGGCGCAAAGTTCTTGTATTGGTGAGTATAATGTATGCCCTGATTATAGGAAGCACAGCCAAGCACGCAGTAAGAAAAAGTCGTATGTCTATGGCATAAAAAGATTGTTGACTTCGTGTCAATGTCATACCGCGTTTTCCACAATAGTATGCAGAAATTATGGCTATGGAAATCAGTACAGGAATCTGCAAGAATTTTAATTTTTTTTTAATTCTCATGGATTATCTAATTTTACATGTACATGGTACTGTACTAAATAATGATATAAAAAGTTGATAACAATAACCTGAAGGCACAACTGCTCGAAGCATACTCCCAAGTCGTGCGTATTAGGATTCAGAGGTGTTATACCTCCCGTAGTACCACAAAGCTCTGTCCAATTCCATAGCCATGGATTTCCATCGCCAGTATTAATCCAAATGTCATCCATGTCGTTACTTCAACAGATTTATCCTATTGCTATGGTAATAAATTTATAACATTCTTGATATTGCAATACATGCTGTGAAAAATACAGGGCATACATAAGTTTGACAGTCACAACTAATCCACAACTTATGGCCACTTATTCATACGTTAATTTATTCTTTTAAACAAATTTCGTTTGTACTTTTTATTCGCTTATAGTTTTCGATACACGCAAAGAGATTATAAATTAATACCTGGTCACTTATTCTAAACTTCTGGGAACGGCTTTCAACTGCAGATTGTCAGATTCGATCAGACATTTGCGAGGTTATGAGGGTTATGAGAACACCTTAGAACAGTTTACATGGCTTCAAGCCGCTTTAAGCAATAACAGCCGCAGCATGAGGTTATAAGCGCGTCTTATTTCAGTTTCTCTAGAGTCATGAGGTTTGAGATGGATAAGTATGTAATTAGAAAATATTCACCGACGTAACAAGGATTAATCGCAACAGAATTACTTACAATTAATTCTATTGAACTGTACTCCTTGTATGGTACAGATTCTTATAAACGATTTATAGTATAAGTATGTGTTATCGTATGCTTATTTGTAGATTTTGCAAGTGAACAAGAAGAAAGAATTAGCGGAGTGACGAAAAGTATAAAAACAAAAACGAGAAGACGATCATGAATTCAGATTCTAGAAATCGGTCTATAAGCGATGACCTGAGGGCATGTCAAATGGAACATTCGGACGACTGTTTGCTTCTCCGGAGTGAATTGTTGGATTATGTTGCAACGTCAAATGCCATTTTCAAAAGTCAACAAAAAGGAGATCCCGAATTATCTTTTGATGAAAAGAGAACAATTGCAGCCGAAATTTTACAAAAGAGTCACTGTATATTTCTTTCCAGATTTGGATATTTTCTGAAAAAAGAGCATTTATGTTACTTTGAAAAAGTCATGGCCAGTGATCATGAACTTACGTATCGCATAAACGGACTCCGTAGATATTATAATAGCTCTACGAGACAAATTGATATAAAGAATAGAAGATATCAGGCTTTAAAGTTACTCATTGAAGATGGTGATTATTTTAGCGAAACAGAAATGATGAAACGCAATCCACTTTTATATGAACAACTGGTAGGACAGTATCTGACGGAAGATCAAAAGAAAGCAAGAGATAATATTGACACTACAAATATAACATTTGTAAATCTACTGATGGAGGGCATTGAAAGAGATGGATTAAGAAACTTGAAAAAAGCTCAGGAAGACGCAGAGGACAATGTTATGGAGGAAAATGAATCTGACGAGGAGTCGGATGAGGAACATTCTTGTGTTTTTCGCAAGGGTGCAAGCGAATTGAGGTGGGGAGAAGCCATAGATGCAACTACGGACTTGTATCAGAACGCGCAGAAGGAAAAATGTATGGATATGTTGCGGACAAGAATTCCTAACGAAGAAAAGCAAATGCTTAAACAAGAGTTTGTCACAAATATGTACCAAAGCTTTTTGGATGGGAAGGATATCGATTTTGATTATAGGTATGTATTAAGGAACACTCAGATGAAAACAGTATATTGCGATAACATTATACTTTTAGCGCTGTGGATGATAATGAAGCATACGATAACGTTGGTCTGCGAACTCAAGATGAGGAGGAAAAGTATTTTGATTCGGAGTCCCCGAAAACCGTTTTACCTGCAAATGGTGAAGAGCACAAAATAACTGATTTGGAATCGGAGGACGAGTTGGACGCCTACATGAGATCACTGGAGGATACATGAACTTCAAGTTATTAATGGTTATTTGTTATTTATTCAGTAAGCGTCGTCATCGGCGAACTCTTAATAAGGAACAATGATTATGGTATTAGTGTAATAGTCTTCATAATTGCTTAATAAAAATTTAAAATATAATTTTGATTGCTGATTTCTTTTTTTTTGTTGAAAAGACGCTCCGCCGGAATGTTGTGTTGAGCGATTAGATAGAGGCATAATACAAATAGACGAGGTATAGCCACTAAAGCCCTTACACACAAAATAACGTAACGACGTAAAACGTAAGCGTAAGGAAACCAACCAATCAGAATCTAGTATTGTCCCCTTGGAGGGGAGAGTACTAGATTCTGATTGGTTGATTTCCTCGTGCTAAACGTCTTACGTCCTTACATTATTTTGTGTGCGAAGGGCTTAACGGTTCTGCGCATTTGGGCAGTGACGTCACTAGACCCTCTTTGTTCTGATCGACTGACCTTACGTGTGTGTCGTCACGCTGCAACATCAGTTTCATTTAGAGGGGCCATCTTTTTACGAACTTAAACGTAAATAAGTCCCCTTAAACTAAAAACTGATGTCGCTTTGAACGTGACGTCATTGGACCTGCGCGATCTGAACCAATATACGATCCTTCCTTCCTTCCTTTCCTTATGGCTGTATCCCCAATTTGGGACCAATATACGATCGCTAGTGGCTATACCTTGTAACCATGGAGACTAGAGTAAAGGAGAACGAACGCTTATGGGGACGGGGCAATAATGTGGTCGACGAAAATTGACTTAGCTCGGGTTCTAATTTTTACCACAAGCGTCGCTTTAAACCGTCGGACCCATCGACATATAGCATGGACTACGCACAAGCATAGGAAAAATGATTGGCTGACAGAAAAAGATGGCGACTGGAAGCGGCCAAGCCCTGCCTCTTTCTAGTCAGCAGCCGTAGTACGAGAGTATAGCAAATGTAGCCAATGGGAACATTAGAAAAGGAGAGCTATTGGCCGTTACCTCAGACCCTCTTTGTTTATTCGAGCGGACATTTTTTCAAGGAGTTTGAAGTAGGGTCCGCGTAGTCCATGCTATAAGTCGATGTTCGCACCCAAACCAGTGTGGGGAGGTGAGAGAGGAGAGTGGGCGGTGACTGTCGTCTTACCTGGATACGTGCGTGCAACGCAGCGAGCGCTATGGTGCGAGAGAGACGCGAGAGAGACGCGACAGCGTCGTACGGTGCGTCCTTTTCCCACATCGTGAGTGGGTGCGAGACGGCAATACCATCCCTGAGTCGCACCAGGAAGCTTGGAGGGACGATGGTAGAATCAGACCAGGTATGTTCTGACGTATCTACGTCGCAGAGAACCAATAAGCTGCTGCCCGAAGATTCCGCCATTGTTGCCGCGTAATTTCTCTAGCCAATGAGGCTCCCAGTCTTGGCGTCTCGTTTTCATAGACACCGTGACGTACGTCTTCAGTATAGTGCAGTCTTATAAAAATGGCGGAATCTTCGGGCTGCGCAGAAGTGGTCGCAAATGTGTCCATGAACTGGACATACCTGGGGGTCGATTGTGTAATTCTAATGTAGTGAAAATTCGAGAAGTGAATAGCTTTTAGCCAATCGTTGTGCTTGTCTTCTTTTGAACCTAACATGCGATTGGCTAACAACTATTCACTTTTCGTTTTTTCACTACAGTTGAGTTACACAATCGATCCCCTGGTCTGATTCTACCATGGGTGGGACATTAACGCTAGCTAGTCTGGGCAACAGCATAGGGGAAGATGTCCCACCAAACTCCCAAGTGCGACTATTGCCGTCTCGTTCCCAAAAATATCTGTATCCTGATACAGTCCAGAGTTTTAGAAGTACTTAAAAGTTTTCTATTTTGGATGCGTAAGATTGATTCTACTGTTACTATGATTCACCCAATGAGAAAAAGTAATTTGTTCATACGCACTTTTTTCCTATAAAAACATTTCAATTAATTAGTTTTTAAATATTTTACAGCATTGTATTGCAAAATTGGATTTGTGATCATTACTTGGAAAGTATATCAAAATTGTGAATGTTTTACTTATTACGTTTTAATTGCAATCTGTTGTAAAAATAAATCGTAACTGATATTATATTTGATCATTACAATATTAATTAATTATTTCAATAACCTAACCATTGAAATATTTCAAAAATCTAACTTATCGCTATGCGAACTGTCAGTGTTCTGTCATTTGTGTATTGCTATCATTGTTTGAAGAGGCCACACGGGCCACACTGCCGTGTCGGCCACTTGCGGCCAACTTCTGCTGGTGCGTTTCTACTGACTAACCCTGTATGTATTATGTATGATTATCTATAACAGAGGTCGTGCGGAGTCGAGCGTATCTTCCCGTTCTGACATTTTATCCCCCCGTATAATAAGCACACGGTGCCATTTGTAAGACTCTTTGTACGTTGTTTTTTTTGGAAAAGATGGTAAGTATGGTGTGGTGTACATTTAAGACAAAAAAATAAAAAGTATAATCTCCAATGCAGTTAAATTTTTATAACAATTTGACTCAATGTTTAGTAAGAAATTATCGTATTAGCATGGTATCGCACTCACTGTCGATAGGCATTACAACTCATACTACTATATTAAAAATTCAGTATATGCTTTTGGGTAATTGTCTTTAATGGAGTTTTATTGAGATCTCGACGGACTGTGGACTGTTAGTCGATGAGAATGAATTGGGCTTGGCATTTTAAATCTCAGGGCGAAGTATCATAGATCTCCCTCATTCCATAACCTGCTGTGTTTTGATGGAAATTTACTAGTTTTTTTTTATCGAGCATTTTACATTTGCAACTTTGATAGACACAGCTTGTTGTAGTTATTTCTCATTAAAAGCATGCATAATAAAACCAAGCAGTTGTCTTTTATCATCTGTAGTATTTAATTAAGTTGTAGTTTATAGTATAACATGCACGGTTTGATTAGTTCACCTGGCACCACCGTGGTACTACCTGCTGGATCCTCTGGTAGGTATCTTTATTCTTTTCACAGCCAATGACGCCAGCTGCGATGACAGGTGTCGAGGAACAAGAAAAGCTGTTGCAGGATGCTGTTGGAGTTGTGAAGGTCCAAGCATTTCAAATGAAACACTGTCTCGATAAATCCAAATTGATGGATGCCTTGAAACATGCATCCACTATGCTCGGTGAACTGAGGACTTCCCTTCTAAGTCCTAAAAGCTACTACGAGCTTTGTATCCTTATGTTAATTTTTGATTACCAGGATCAATTAGTTTTGCTTGGTATTGCATATTATTTCTTACAATGTTTATTAATAATAGACATGGCTATTACGGATGAACTACGTCATCTGGAACTCTACCTATTGGATGAATTTCAGAAAGGACGAAAGGTTACAGATCTTTATGAGCTTGTTCAATATGCTGGCAATATTGTACCACGATTGTACGTTGAAACACTGTACTTTGATGGAGCATCATTTTTCCATGTATGGTTCTCATATTCCAATATCGATTGATTCACAGGTATCTACTTATAACAGTAGGATTAGTTTATATTAAAACAAATCGATACCTTAAAAGGGATTTGTTACGAGATTTAGTAGAGATGTGTCGAGGTGTACAGCATCCTCTGAGAGGACTCTTTTTAAGAAATTATTTACTACAATGTACTAGAAACGTATTGCCAGACGTTGCCGAAGGAGATGAACAAGAAGGCACAGTAAGTCAATAATGAGTGCGTGCGTGCGCGCGTGCGTGCGTGTGTGTGTGTGTGTGTGTGTGCGTAAAAAGCATATTAAAGACTTTTGTATGCCAATTAAAAACTGAATTTTTAGGTACGTGATAGCATAGATTTTGTTTTAATGAACTTTGCCGAAATGAATAAGTTGTGGGTACGAATGCAACATCAGGGTCACAGCAGGAACAGAGAACGCCGGGAACGTGAACGAGAGGAGTTGCGGATTCTCGTAGGAACGAATCTCGTTCGTTTAAGTCAATTGGAAACTGTAACTCTGGACAAATATGTTAAGGTGAATAAATTCTGTAATTTTCTTTCAAATGTTTTCACTATACGTTGCAGCGTGTTATTTTCATTTTGTCTTGCAGCTAGTGCTTCCTGGGATTTTGGAACAGGTGGTTAGTTGCAGAGATGCCATTGCCCAAGAATATCTAATGGAATGCATTATTCAGGTGCTCGAATTGGGTGAATCAATGAAAACATTAGCTTAGTTTCAATTTAATCGAAAAATTCTTTTCCTCAGGTATTTCCGGATGAGTTTCATTTACAAACACTGAATGCATTCCTTAAGTCGTGCGCGGAACTCCAAAACGGCGTTAACGTTAAAAATATAATAATCTCGCTGATAGATCGTCTGGCGGCATTCAGCCAGAGATCAGACGGTGTGGGTGGTCCGCCCGGAAGTCCTAATCAAGTGCCAGGAATCCCACAGGATGTAAAGCTCTTTGATGTATTTAGCGATCAAGTGGCCACCATCATACAGGTAAAGGATAGGTGGGGTGTGGCAGGAAGTATTTATTCACATCGGCGTGTGGTCTACGAAAGCCGTTTCATGATGATTGGATGCTACACGCTCAAACTGACAGATCCGTGATGTTTTGAATTAATGTTCCTTACTGATCTAGTTTAAGTCTGAGAACGGCGTTTATCTTCTGACACTGATAATATCTTTTTCTTTATCACGCAGGTTAATGGATCTTAGCAATGAAGTATCGTTTTAAATATGGGTTTTCTTTTCGTTACAGACCAGGCAAAATATGCCTCCCGAGGACATAGTCTCGCTACAAGTAGCTCTTATTAACTTGGCACACAAGTGTTATCCCGACCGAGTGGATTACGTGGATAAGGTGTTGCTCACAACTCTTCAAATATTTCAGAAATTGAACATAGACAAGTAGGTATCATCGGTTAAATTCGTGGTATTGCGTACTTTGCCTTCGATTGGAAGATTGCATTTTGTGTCCAAGGTTGGAATATAATAGCGCCGTATCCAGGGAACTTTCCCGATTGATGAAAATACCGGTGGACAACTATAAAAATATTCTGACTGTTTTGAAGCTGAAACATTTTGCACCGCTCCTCGAGTACTTCGATTACGAGGGTAGAAAGTTGCTCGCAGTCTATGTCATAACAAATATATTAGAAAACGAGACACTGATTCCTACTCAGGAACAAGTTGAGGCTGTTCTGTTGATGGTGTCTCCGTTGGTACAAGATCAGCCTGATCAACCTAGCATCAGCAGTATGGTGGAGCCCGAGGATCCGGAAGATTTTGCAGAGGAACAAGGCCTTCTCGGTAGATTGATTCATCATTTCAAGTCCGAGACAGCAGATCAGCAGTATATGATTCTGAGTGCAGCGAGGAAACACTTTAGTGCCGGTGGAAGCAAGAGAATCAAATACACGCTGCCGCCGATTGTCTTCCAAGCTTATCAGCTCGCGTTTACATACAAGGGTCTCAAGGATCAAGTACGCACACACGCCTTGTCTGATACATCGGTCGATGCGTTCGTCATTATTTCTTGTTTTATCCTCCGTGTTTGCAGGATGACATGTGGCAGAAGAAATGTCAGAAAATCTTTCAATTTTGCCATGCTACCATCACAGCATTAATGAAGGCTGACTTTGCCGAACTGCCATTACGATTGTTCCTTCAGGGAGCCATAGCCATCGGAGAAATTAGATTTGATAATTTTGAGATGGTCGCCTATGAATTCATGAGTCAAGCCTTCTCTATATACGAGGATGAGATTTCGGATAGCAAGGCACAACTTGCTGCTATCACGCTGATTATTGCTACTTTCGAACAGATGAGTTGTTTCAGCGAGGAGAACGCCGAACCCGTGAGAAATCAGTGTGCTCTTTACGCGAGTAAGCTTTTAAGAAAGCCGGATCAGTGTCGAGGAGTGGCAACTTGTTCGCATATATTTTGGTCTGGGAAATCTTTGGCTACCGCCGGTAAAGAAGTAAGGGATTCTATTTAAATGTTACACGAGTCGCCATTATATTTCTATTTCAATGTTTGCAGATGCAAGATGGAAACAAGGTACTCGATTGCTTGAAGAAGGGCATCCGGATAGCCAGTCAGTGTATGGATACGTCTGTGCAGGTTCAACTGTTTGTTGAATTATTGAATCATTATATTTATTTCTATGAGAAAGGAAACACGGCGGTATGTAATTTGAGCGTGGGCATCGACAACGGTGGTTAATTGCATTGCTTTCAGGTGACTGTCCAAATATTAAATCAAGTGATCGCCAAGATCAAGGAAGAGTTACCGAATTTGGAAGTCAGCGAGGAGACAGAACAGATTCAGAAGCATTTAGCCAATACTTTGGAGCATCTTCGAAATCGAATAGAATCTCCAGAATCGGAGGGACTGTCGTATCAGGGCATCGCTCTATAAAATCTTTTGGGATTGCAATGATGCCCTGACACGATACACTTCCGCAGGGAATAAATAATTGAGATCCGCCTCTGAAGAATAAGTCCTTACTGCAAAGCATGATAAGTCACGGATATCAGCAAGAGCAGCCGGACACTGAAGCCTCTATGCTTCGATGTTCAGTATCGTTGTACATTTCGTCATGTATGGTTTGAGTAGGATATGCATAATGTTAAAGGCGGGTTTACGAACGCAGTTGTATGTATAATTGTTGAAATGATCTCAAGTTGATGAATTCTTGTATGCATTATTTTCCCTATTGTTTTTTGGAACCGCAAAGTGATGACCGTGGGTAACGTGCTTGTAATTTTTTTTGTTCCTTCCGACGTCGATCGTCGTTCGTGACATCCAGGTGTTTCTAACCGTCGATTCGGAGGTCCAGGTTGGTCCAGGTTTGCTCTGTCGTTTTCTATATTCAAAAGGTTGGATACACAGTACCGACTGTCTAAAAATGCGCATGTATGGATTATATAATAGCATTGTCGAGGACCTGCGTGAGTTTGGCAGGCCAACTTTTATTTTTTAAACATTTTCTTATTGCAATTGTTTGATTGTGACGTCCTGATCGTCGCCACTTTTGTTTTAGCGGCAGATTCGACTGCGTGAATCTGGCGAGGTGGGTTCGTTAGCCACCAAAGCTTTGATGAGAACTCCAACGGTGTTCAGTCCTCTGTATATAAGCTGATTTTTAGTACGATGATGTTATGGGTTTTCAAACTGTATGAAGGCTTTAGAAATAAAAATGTAGGTGCTGTTGGAGAGCACTATAATTAACTTTATTTACTTTAATTGATTCCTACCTTAACTGATTCTATCTAATTGACTCTACGATGCAGAAAAAAACCATATGCGAACGAGGATCTCAATCAATACGACGCAATCGATTCCTCGATCGGTGTATCGCAAACTTTTTTTACTTTCAATTGTTTGATAGGCTTGTATGAACGTTTGATGGTCAACAGCATGACGACTAGAGTTATGGCCATTCTGCAATGCAATGGGACACGGAACATGTAACACGGCGCGGTATTCAATTGTATTTTTACATAATTCCACTGGATCCTCCAATTAAGAATGAGAAAATCATTTTTAAAACCGAGCGTTTACTAATTCTACGATTTTGGCTACGTTCCGTGCAGTCAGATTCTCAAACTTATGTTAAGATTTCTAACCCAAGTCAGGATTCAAACCTAAGTCAGATTTTTAAACTTAGGTTAGGATTTTTAACCTAAGTCAGGATTCTAACCTAAGTCCGATTCTAACCTGAGACAGATTCTCAAACTTAAGTTAGGATTTCTAACCTAAGTCAG
>JARQSU010000789.1:0-135355 GCA_030142265.1 Calameuta filiformis
TAGGTCCACCACACTCGTTCTCACGAACCTGCAATGATAACCTCAACATATTATAGGCCATATTTTTGGACTTTTTATGGGCTGTCGAATGCGCCTAGGCGCAACCAAATCGGAAAAGTATGCGTTTCCCAAAAAAATATTTTATGAAACAAAGTTTGCCAATCGTGTTGATCAAATTTTCATTTCCAAAAAAAAAAAAAACTAAATCAGTTGATACATCTTGCGGTTACAGAATTCCACGGTACGAAATTAAGGTTAGTAAGAGATAGAAAGCGCAAGTCAAATGATTTGTGCAATTTGATGTGGAACAGCCAGTAGACTCAATGGAACCGGTTGCACGAGACATGGTATACATGTGTGTCCACGGCCTTGAGATCATGCACGAATAAATATATACAGACTTGTTCAAAGAACATAATCGGTATACGCAATTCGAGTCGTGTCGCAGTAACACAAACAGCCATACCTCGTGGCCTTTCGTAATAAATCGAAAGTCTTCGGCCCCGGGCGACTTTGCTCGAAAATATTTATTATACAATGTATGTACATCCTCCAATGCCACTAGGACTCGCATTGACCCTGGAAATACGAATTAGCCGCTGCTGCACAAATAAATACAACACGACTCCCCCAATTTTTCCTTTAAAATTACATCTTTTCCATAAGCAAACAAAGTCTGCTCAGCTAGCTTGAGCAGAACCGTTACTTGCAGACCAAGCCTCGACTTTCTACAACCGTTTGGACAACAGCAGATTCGAACAAAGGAAAATACTTGGAACATCTACAAGTTTAAGATCGATAAATGGATTTTTAATTGGTAAATCAAAGTAAATCTACTATATGTATAAAAAATATTATTAAATTTCTATGAAAACGACAAAATAACATTTCTAGACTTGTCTTATAAGGTCATTGCTCATACTTGTATATCTGCAGGACAAAGTGTAATTGCATGGAAATTTTTTTTTTTTGTTAATTATTATATTTCATTTCTAGCCATTTTTTGTATAAGTTGGATATGAATAAAACAGCAGTTCCTTGAGGACACATAAGTAACTAAGTTTGCATTGACATGGTAAATGATTTCAAGGTAACTTTGGCGCCAGAGGGCTAAACTGTCACATAATTATGTTCGTATACATATATTATATTTGATACGTATATATGATGGTGACGTATACTTTATATGTTATAAGATTAAAGAAGATTCTATATGCATTAAGATGTCTTCACATTTGACCTTGAGATTCTGGCATAGAGATGCGTATACTTAAGCTAGAATTATATTCTTCTCTAATACGTTGTATAATTGACATTCCTCCCTCTCTCTTTTCTTCTCTGGTGTCCTACTTGAGAAATCCTATTTTATATCTAATCCTTGAAAAAGATACTTGGGCTAATTCAAAAATCCTTGATAGGGAAGATGAAATCAGAAAATATATTTTGGCATAAATTATTACTCTTTACCGTGCCGGACCAAGAGGAGAAAAAATAAATAAATTGATCGGTATACTATTATTTAATAATCTATGCTCACATTTGTTCCTAAAATTGTATGTAAATTTATTATCTAGTGCAGGAGAATAATTTGGTTTAAATAGCCGTGAAATTTTAGCATGTAAATAATTTGAAACGATAATGTAAAATTTTTGAATTTTAAATGAAATTATTTCATTGCACGCACTATTTATGATTTGTATTATTTATAGTTATTCGAAATAAACGTATTGACTGAGGTTTTGGTAGCTACCAATTATTTTCTGGTAGACCATTATCTTTAGTTAGAACAATTATTCAACATATATTTAAAAACAGTAATTGATAAATATTCGAAGTATTACGTTAATTTTCTATTATCACTATTAGTCTGGAATAGTTTTAAATAAAAATTTGTCTACAATGAAAATACAACATGCATTATGCTGGTAATATAATTTTTTTTATGCAGAAAAAAGTGATATTCCGGACCCAGCCAGGTAGCACGCGACCCCTACATAAATCGGCAGACGACAGTGCCATCTATCGAGCAAAGCCTGTACTCGGCGCTGAATATTGAGCCAAATCAATGTTAAATTATTCTGCACAGTGGCTATTTTAAGGACAAGTGACTATTTTGAGGACCGTCCCCAAAGAATATATCGCTAAATGAAAAGCTCTGTTAAAATATACTTAAGTTTCTTCCTAAATCGTTGGCGGAACTAAGATATTATTTGAATCGATCTATACAAGGTTAAATTAAACAACAATGAACAATATACGTATTCAATTCAACAAGTAATAATACTAGCTCATTATACACCTGTTATGCAACGCCTACACAGTTAAACGTCCTACACATGATTATCCTGGTACTTGGCATTGACTGTCTACTGAATTATTTCAAATGGATGGAAGTCACGCAGGATGTTCTTACATGAACATAATGCTGGAATGACTGTACTTGATATATCGGTCTTTAACAGTATAATTACGTATATATTAAGGTAGAATTTTAATATTTCAGCATATCCACCCCCCTCCCACCCCCATAATTAGTTATGTCCATATCAGTTTCTCCCCACTTTTGAAATTCAATATTTCTACAATTAAAACGACACAGCCAATAATATATTGTGAATATCAATGCAGATATAAAGCAATGGTATTTAAATCCATTAATTGCTCTTTGTAATTACAATTTTTTTGCATAACCATAACCGCTTGCTGGTACTTACAAAGTATAAATTTAATGTTAATCCACTTATATTGTATATAGTGGAACAGTAAAAGAATGGAAGCCAAAAATACCAGCGTTTGCGAATATCACGTTTGGATTGTATTAGGTACCTTTTTGAATGGTTACTTTTGAAAAAAAAAAATATATTGTGTAACAATTTCAAAGTTTTAGACAAAGAACAATCAGGGCTCTGTTTTATGAATATTCATTGGATGCATAGAACGAAGATAGTGCTATAGTATTGTAAGAATACATATCAGAAGAAAGAACAAAAATTGAAGATAAAGCCTCTTGAGACAACCTACAACATATTAATATGAATGAAAGTGAATTTTGTACTACGTTGTAGAGAGTTCACTGACTTATGACCTCATGAATGATTTTAAAACTCTGAGTTTGTCTATATAGACTAACCGAGGTTTACCTATCGGTCCTCATGGTTTTTCAAATCCTTTGGCCTTTACCTGCCGTACCCACTGAAACGTGATATGCCATCAGAGAACGTATAGTTCATGACTTAAGTATTGTTAACGTTATCATTAACTACACGAGGATTCTCATACTTCGTGATTGGCATGAAATATTAAAAAGTATTAGGAATTCGTCGAGAATTTGCGAATAGCTAGAGTCTCGATAAATATTGTATTAAGATTACCATCATCTTTAGTAGAATCGTCATTGAGTCAGACGTAAGGCGTGAATGAGCTGTTGATCTACGGGTGCAGAAAATCAAGAAAAACTGGATTTGCTGGATGCTTTCTTTTCCTGGAAAATACAAACGACTTTTACTAAAGATACAATGTTGCCACTTGATTTTTTCCATATACGGGGATTATTTTCTATCGATATTAGGAAAAAATGAAATTCCCTAATAATCTTCAAATTTTATACCAATAAGATAATTTGTTTTTATCTACATTTATTGGACATTGTTTCGCACATTATTTAAGTGCTTGATCGATATCAGGCTTTTTTATTTTTTTCAAAGAACCAAATTTGGATTCAAATTTCTACATAATCTTCGCTTTCTCTAAGACGTTACTTCCGCGTGTATGAAATCGCAATCTTTGAATTCTGTGCTCGACGTAACGTCGCACTTAGAATTTAGATCTGTCCGATAGGCTCTTTTAGAAAAGCTACTTGATTTTGGACAGAAAATATGAACATCTCAATTATAAAATGTTAATCATTTGTTTTGACTATGTATCTTTTATCAGTTTTTTTCAGATTAAAATTTTCGAAAGTAACAATCGCAATTGTACTCCAATCATATATCAATTGTAATAATCAATATGTATATTTTATTACTTAATGCACCACGCAGACTTATACACAAATCTTTACAGAGATCAATATCGATCAATAAATCATTATTTAGAAACGAGACTAGCCGTGCCAGTTAGCATGAAAAATAAGTGATGCCCTGAAAATAGTCCAGTTATCGTTGAACTTACGAGCGTGAGAAAAACACTGAAAGTGACCCCAAGATAAGAAAGTCTCGATATGATAATTAACATATTGGTACATGTATGTACCAGACATTTTCGTACCAATGATACGTTGAACGTAAGATTTAACATAAGCCTTATTAATATAATAATATATTAATATAAAAATATTTAACAAAATTTTTTCATTCATAATTGCTCAAAATATTCTAATTTTGATCAAATTATCAGATCTGATTTCGATATCGTTATTATTATTACAGTCACTGACAATATTGTACGATTGATAATGATGTATGAACACTAAACGTACCGACAGTTTTTATATACCTATTTTTATCATAATCTGACAGATAAGGATATATTATATATATCTTAATCAGGGTTAATGGAAGTACGAATTACGTTGGATATTGAAAAATTAATTATTTATATTTTATAGAAAAAGTCGTGAAGTCAGGTAGAAAAAAGTTATGACATTTGGAAAATCTTTATTATACGAATATTGAATATCGGATATATTAATAATTATTAACGACTACTCGAAGGAAAGTAAATTATGCAAAATAATCTGCAGTATGTTGCTATGCGTGATGTGAGGCGTAGGTACTGCAACCTGGGACGTCCATCTTCAAATCTGTACTTGATCCCTGGTAAAGGTGATTGGTCAGTGTGAAGCTATATTGATTTGCGACATAGGTATACACAATACGCGAAAGTAATAGAATATTAAATCTTACGTGAAAGGAATTCAGTTATAAAATTTGGTGTACAGTTATTCCTTGAACTGTAGTTATTTCAGTAAACTTGAGAATTCGTTGAATCAAGTGATTCGAAGAGATTTTTAATGATAGACAACAAATTAATTGACAGTCGTTCCCTCCTCGGAATAATCATTTTCATTTATATACGTATAAATTCTTTATCAACACTTCATAATGTTTTAATCAATTTTCATTTCTGTAAACAACGCACGGATCGAAAGAACGCGTTTCTTGTAATTTCGAGAACACCGTGTATATCCTGATCTTCGTTTTGCTGAATCGCGACCACCGATCTTGCTAACCTGTCCAAGTCTGCGACTTCGAAGTGCTGAAAGTGGTCGCAGAAAACAATTCAAACTCTTAAATACCTTAAGAATTTAATTTCCGGTAAAAAAAAAAGCTGCTTTCTTATCCACGCTAACCATAATTATCAGCAGCAAACCCGTAAATGAGATATGTGACATCGTTAAAAACTTGAGACGAATTAGCTTTCTAAAGAAAGAAGTATTGTCACAAAGAAATACTACTGTATAAAATTTCATAACAATGCTGATTTTACGTGCTAGGAAGAACTTCATGCATACAACAATAATACCGTTACATAAACATTGGTTTATGGTTATTCTATACAGACGACGTCTGAACGAAAACAAAAATCTCTTATTATACCGTATCAATAATTTAAATTAAATCAAAATTAAGATACGTCCCCTGACATAATTCAAAAAATCAATTACAAAAAAAAAGCCTGACGGTATACAATAAGTCAAACCATAACATAAAATCTTATCAATAATCTCACACCCCACTCACTTCTCCGAAATCAGTACACAACGGTTCAATGTCTGCTTCATGACAAAGCACAACACAAAGGATGATACGTAAACTGAAACGAGGCTGTAGAAGAGATAAGAGAATGAAACTGAAAGAAAAAAAAAACGCCATCACAGATCCCATGGGAAGTACAATTAAGACCGTCGGAGTCAGCCAATGGGTATTCAAGATGGATTCATTCCCGATGCAAGCATAGCCAATGTAGACAAGAAAACCAAGCAAGAAACAAGCAGACAAGGATAACCAAGGAAAACCAAGTTAGACTCGTGTAGCGACGCGTATATGAAAAAGAGCGTGCGTACTCATGGCTATACGTGTGAACGGTAGACCGAACGTGTTCGGCAATGTTCGGCAGGCGCTCCCGGCTATCCGATTTGGATTTATACCGCAGTCACAGTCGGTCCGCTCGGTAAGACGGATCGATCAGCTCTCACTAGTCAGCCGATCGAAAGCAGCAGGCGACCGGCTTGAACCGATCGCGTGCAACGATCATTGTCGAGCCGCAAGACGAAGGAGACGCGTGCGTGTGCATGCCTTGGGCATTAGCTGCTGCAGGTTCGGTGTTTTGCGCGCGCATTCGACCGAGTGCAGGTGCTGGTGCGTTTCGCGCGGATAAAATAATAACAAGTCTCTAAGGATCTTGTGGTGCAGGACAACAGCGCCCCATTACCTATAAGATAATTGCTCAACTCCGAGACACAATGGAAAGTCCTTGATATTTCGCTAAGGTAACGCAACTGAACATCTCTTGGTTTCTATTTCTAGTAACGACTGTGCATTGTTCTTTGTGCCTGTTGCTGGACTTTGTTTATCGCTGTTAATCGTTGTTTTTATCGATGATTTTTCTGGCTACTCCTTTTGGTGTTAATAATTTTTATTTTTTAACAATTTTTAACTCTTATTTATGGGATGTTTGAAATTTTGAAATTAACACGCTGCTTTCCTTTGTATACATATAACTTAATATTTTATCATACGTATAAAGTATATGTAAAACTCTCGGTGCAGAAATATAGCAAAAATATTATGCACTTGTTAATTCATTCAGTATTTTTCAATGGTGTTAATTTCTCTTCGCTATAAAATCTCAGAGTATCACAATAATGTCAGCTGTTAAGTTTCACAATGAAAAGCGTCAAATCGTTAAATATTTCTCACAACGTTCTCGGGTACACTTGGCACTTGGACTAAAAACGGTTAACAACCAAGCAAATCGCGGGATAAAATCTTTCAGTGCAAAACTCCCCTACGGAACAAACTCGTCCTGCAGTAATTTGCACAATCTTACCGAAAGGATCAAAGGTAGCGCAAAAACGGTCTCAAGTAATAGATCCAGACGTACCGATTTCTAAATCCCACAGGAATCATAATTCGACCCGAATGAATATGATGATAAAGTACCTTTCAGGAAAACAATTTAAACAGCAATCCTCTCGTATCAGTTAAGTCAGATCACACGTAATGTGTGTACGGAATTACCTAACGTCTTATTCAACCCAAAAGTCCAAACGCTAAAGTACTTTTGTCAACATCGACCATAAAGCGTCATCAGGTACACCAGAAAGTCTATCCAGCCTTCGTTCCTGCATCAAATTTTCTCCGTTTCCTCAAGTAAATATTAACTCGTTATTTTCGTGGTCAGAGTCTCAGAAAATTACTATGTTGCATATGAACTCCGATTAATTCAGCGAGATAAAATATTTCTGTGCTCATCCCGATGCACACCTAGTCGGCTCCAATAGAATCTTGCCGTGCAACTCCGCGATGCATTCCGTTACCAGACATTTTTATTCGACTCCATAGGAGCCGAAGACGCGCAGACTATACTGTACAGGGTGGCTCTAAAGTAAGGATGAAGTTTGCGAGCACATGGAGAAAGTTGAAATACTCATGGTGCACACCCTGTATATATATTCTGGGCTATCAACACTGTCAGGGGTGCCGCTATAATAAATACTGGTATAATAAATAGGGCATTGCTTTGGTATATTGGCTTTAGGACTGCTGAATTATCGAAATGATTTTCGCATTGCTTTACAGTGTGCGAAAGTTTTGAATATTTATCGCGAGTCATTTGTTACGTCACACATCACGAAATCTATCTGTCGTTACGAAACTAAACATTTTCCCGACACTGCAAATCGAATACACAAATCATTGACTATTTTAATCAATCTAGTCTGTGTGTCTTAATTCCTGACAATTTTATTGCATCGGGTACAATCGGACGAAAAAACCGAAAAGAAATGTACAAAAAACTAATGACAGTCAAAAATAAATCTACCTAACTATAGTTTTTAAGAGAGCTACGCGTACTAGTTTCTAGCTTTTCCAAGGGTTGGTACGCTTGGGTATCATAGATGATTGAACTTTTCACAGGTGTAAATAAAGGAGACTCGGCCAGGTAGATGAGCACGATATTTAGAGACGCGTAATTACGTTACATGGAGAAGACAGTCGGTTGAAAGTTTGATTGCGGCATATTGCAGCCTTGGATTCGTTGCTGTTAGGAAGCCGTGAATCGTCCCAGTTGGCTCTGGCCAACTGTACGGTCTATAATGCTTACTACGGTGCATATGGCGCGCACAGTGCACAATCTATCGCGCCACAGCATGTCACACTGAGCTACGACACAGACAGAATGCTCAACTACTATGACTACTAACAGTCCTTACTAGATCGGTAAGTTATGGTGGTCTCAGCTGTCGCGCTGTCACGTGTTTCATGACTTTAAAGGCTGTTACGCAATGTGTGAAAATAGTATCGAATTTCAAAACGAGCTGCTCCCCTGCGTCGTCTAAGAAATTAGTTTTTGAAAATGAAGTAGTATTACTCCCTACTGTAGCTGCCGCAAACCATTTCCCTTCGACCTGAGCAAATACGTCATATGTAGCAGTATGAAAAAAACCTATCAGAAGTTTTATCATCGATCGTGGAAAACTTAACAAATTTTGAGAATTTTTTTTACATAGAGAATCGTCATCCAAACGTATTCCACGTGAATTGCCCCACTGAAAAATCCTTGAAATTTCGTGGACGGACCGGCTGACTCGAGTGTTTATTTCGACGTTAAAGGTCGATGCTTTCTCCACTAAATGCAGGCCTACCAATCGTAGAGTCCATCTCGAATTTTGGTCGGTCGTATTATCAATAGATATTATTTATTAATTTTTTTTTCGGTATAATTCGACTACAAGCATCCTTGCTCCAGATTGCATTTTTTTTATGCTCTTAATGCACTCGCCAGTTCAGAACTAAAAAGGTACACCCGGTTTGTAGCCAAGACGATGCGGTCAATTTCAGTCAATTATATGCGTTGTGTGGATCACCATTGTGTATATGTAATTTGAATTTTTTTAAATTGTCTATCAACACTAATACTTTATACAACGTATTCAGTAGGCGTTTGTGTGGTCAGATGTGCGTATAGGTGTTTAGTGCAGAGCAGCATTGCTGGAACGTTTATACTCCTGTAATATACTAGGTATACTGAAGTACGAATCATACTACCATTACTGCTGTCTTATACTACATGCACAACTGTGTTCACATTTGGACATGAAATTGATATACGATTTTATGTCACATGCGATTAAGCCGAACTAATCACAGAGTAATGTGGTTTATCTCGTGTGGAAACACCTTGAGACTCATTAATTTATGTTCTTATACCATCAGCATTCCTAAGGTCGTTATACTTATTATTATCGGCGATTTCAAGTGTCACGTGCGTTTTACAGACAGCGATATTTTTTGCAAATATTTTCGCATGCTATCAAAACGATAAGATGGATTGAGTGACAGAATTATTAATGGTGAATCTTACTGATTAAAATATTTCTAAAATTCTCATCGAAAAAATTTACGAATTTATTGTTTCAAGAAATAAAGTAGAAAAATTCTGAAATATTTTTATTATTAGTTAAATTTAATCGTAATCAAAAAATTTTGCGTTCATCAACGTGTAGGATTATTAGAAATAAATATCTGAATTTACACGATAACTTTTATTTCTATGTTAAATCAGATCGATATCAGACTTCATTATCTTGAATATAATCGATAAATCGAATTCTGTCAATTAAACGTTTATTCTGCATCGACGGTTGCAACTGATTTAGGTTCAATTACCCTGTGTCAAAACTTTGAGAAATTATCGTGGCTGGTCAAATTGTATAAGGCTGTACGAGATGCACTCATTTCTATTCTACACCCGATGACATCGAATATCGTGAAGAATCATAATGTTTGTTCTCTAGTCTTGTCCATTGTGCCTGATAACATCGTTTTCAGAATATTAAGCTTGTTCGATCGAAAATTAACTTCAAGGGCTAACGGGTGAAACGTAGTAACCTTAACTTTCACAGAACGTTCTTGCAGACCGCAAGATCGTGGCGAGAATTGCGTAAACATAAAATACGACGCCCACTTAATTTACTGCTCACGAGTAACTGCATGAATTGCAAGCGGGTAAGTACTGTTTACTACAACGTTAAAAGTACGAAAGATAATTAATCGACTAAACAACTTTCAATCAACAATAAAATTATGGCTTCCCTGTATGTTGAGACGCATAGGAGCAATAAGATAAGCAAACGCATACTTCAAGATCATAATAAATGCAATGAGTTTAGTAAAAAATTGTGGCGTATCTTACGCATAGTAATAAACTTTAGTAATAGAAGGATATTATTTTGCGAATCTCGTAAACTAATAATTCGGATCTGGCTGATCATACATATATACTATACATTATAGTATTATATATGCTATAGCAGAGGAAGGTTACCTATAGGCATATACATATATATAATTATTATTAAACATTGACTAACGATTATAATATTTATTTATTATGTAAGAATATAGTAATTTCTCCATGCTGGATGATTGAATCGAAGTTATTTAAAATTATTCATAATATTGCATATTTTGTCAACTTTGAACTTTCCTGTAGCACTGTTGAAATTTAATGTCTCGTTGGAGTCATTCCTTAGTCAGTTTCAGTTAGGATTAAACCGGAGACAAATTTGAGTCGATAGTTAAAAAAGACTTCAGCTATTGTAATTACGATATATCACTGCTCAGGGAATATTTAATTCAGTCCAATTAAAAATGAAAATATTCGCACAAATTGCGAAGTAAAAAATAAAGAATTATCATTAAAAATTCACTGATTGAAATACAATGTGAAATGACAAAATTTTCTTGCTTAAATAATTATTCCGTATATATTTGCCATCTACAAGTTGCGACATTCATATTGATTAGCTTTCAATTTCCATATTACTTAGCAAATTAAAGGTTAAAGTTCACGAAATAGTACGATGGCACTCTTTTATTTTAAGCGAAACTGACAAATGCCAAATAAATTAAGCAAGACCTTTATCACCCTAATTTCAAAGAGGCACATACAGACCCAACCTGACTTATATGTTTAAATCTTATTTTTCCTTCTCGAATTGATTTCATTTCCCAAACAGTTATTAAAACGTATTCGCCTATGTCAGTAGTAACAGCGAAAGAATAATTAGGTGCTAACGAGCTCTGTTGTAAAGACCGAAGCTGTTAAGTGAGCCATAAGCACTTTCGGAAAAATTCAAGCTTAAAATAATTTCAGCGCCGAATCATTTAAGCGTGGGAATGGCAGTTTCGAAAATCTTCGTAGCATTAAAAAAAAAAACTTTTACTTTTCGTACTTTTAGTTTCCGTAAAAGTACACGATTTTTTGTTTCATTCTTCGCTCGTTCGGTGACCTCGTTACGTCATTATTGTTACGACTAAAGATATGAGACTTCGTGATACAGTGATCCGATGATCTCTTAGGCAATTAAAAAGGAAGTAGTAAAGAAGATCAGGAGATGTGTGCTTGATAGGAGGATATGAAGATAAAAAAATTGGTATATATATATACATAACATATAACTATATACATCAGATTCGATTGGCATTGCTTTGATGTACAGTTACACAACCAGTTAGAGCCATAATGGAAACAAGCGTTACGGCAATGTAAGAGCAATAGTCGAGATGAAATTATGTCGTAGTATCGCATGCAGCATCCATTTATATATATATATATATATATATATATAATATATATATATATATGTTAAAGAAGGAAACTAGGGCATTGCAGAAATAATTAACCATCGATCTAATGACTACTATAACGGCGGTACGAATGCAACAAAGTATGTACCGAGGAGAATTTCTACTCTTCGTTTTCGGATGGTAGAATTATTTTTAATTGTTGATAAATAATATCGCATTTTTGTATGGAGATTAATAATGGATATAGCGTGAGTCTCGTGATTGGTTCAGTGAAGAAAATTGACAAATTAATATATGTATTTGTTTTCACGGAAGGTATTTTTTTTTTTTTCAAATTCGAATTTTCACTTATTTTTTTTTTCCTTTCTTTTACTACTGTATCTAACTTGGAACGGCGTACTGATTGTGATTGTGCAGATTTATCTTGTTTTCCAATCGTTGAGCATTTTGCTCTTACGGAAATATATTACTAAACTGTTAGAAAGTAATCGAAAAGTTATTGCATTTCAACTGGTTTCAATAATAATTATTCGATCTGAAATTTTTTTTTCTTTAACGATTAATACGAGTCATGAAGTTGGGCGGGATGGAATATAATAATAATGATACATAGGGGTAGGTGGGATAAAAATGAGTAATTTATGAAAATAATTTCGTCAGAAGAATTTCAAAAATATATCACGACTGCCCCTAATCACCTTCAATTAATTTTATGGGCTATCCTATCTTGTCCCGAGGGATCCTCTTATCCCTTATTCCCCTAAAGCATGTGTATGGTTTAACAAGTTAACAACTGCCTACTTAAGAAAGTTACACATTTTTAATTATTACTGCGCTACTGCATTGTTTGTATTTTGCATCGATAATCACACGTGAACAAAATTCATGAGTTTGAATTGATTGGACTTCATTATTTTTGCAATTTCTGTGTCAGAGAGCTTGGGGTCAAATGGGGTCAGCTTCGAAATTGCTTGTTAGATATGGGTTCGAGTACAAACGCCTAAAAGCTTCCCTTGATCTGCATAAATTCGAGTAATATAATATTTCTTATATCATCATGAATATTAACACACGACTGTAAACTGCGATAGTAGATCGAGCCTCAGTTCCCACACATGTTCGGGATATACATATGCATATGTGAAATATGAGAAAACCGCTGATTCGAATCTCCCGTTGACAATTTGTTAATTAAATATATAGTTAAAGATACTTAAATAATCAACAAAACAATGACTTTTGTGTTGAATCACGAATATATCAGCCTATATTTACATAAATATTCATACTTATGTTGCGTCACGTTGACACAATTATTATTTTTTTGATTGATACTTTATTATTTATATTATAAATAATATATATGTAAATTTAATAGTACGTGAAATATTTGACATAATGATCCTGTGAAATGATTTCTGTATTTAAGTTGAGTGCCAAAGGCGTAACGTGTGATATTATTTTCTAGCAAATAACCTCGATGAACTTTAATACGATTGTTCAATCTTGATAAAAATAACGAAGCACTACCCGTACAATTCCAAGGTTCATTTGCAGGCATGTCACATTGTGAACGCGTTAATCGAACCACGTAATACGAAAGGAATTGTTTTATCCAGCTGCGTACAATTAACCTACCGACTCAGCAGTTCAGCGATATGTTTGCAAAATATAAAAACGATGTTGTCCATTCCAAGGATCATTATCGCATATTCGCCACATGAAACTTGGACGCTACGTTGTTGTAACCTTATATGTCGTTCAATAACCCTTTGGGAATATGATGATTCAGTGAAACCCGTTAACGCGACAGAGCAGTGGAAAGTACGAATTTGTGTACACGACAGAAATAAAAATAAATCTCGTATCAAATTCAATGGGGGAAAATCTAGGTTTTTGTTTTTTCGCTGCTTTAATTGGTCCGATCCTTGCGAAATCCGAACGCTCTAATTTGGGATTGTGCAAAAGTTCCGCTATCAAAAATGGATAACGTTAGTGGCTTCGTTTTTTCTCAGACTTTTAACGAACCGATCAGTCAGTCACTGACCCGTAACAATTATCGAAGCACTGGGGGAGGACCTACGTATTGTATTACAAGAGGGGCAGGCAGATTGACGGAAATGAAATTAAGCTGCGTGATCCGGTGGGGTAGGACCACTTTCTTCTCAAAGTGATCGCTGAAATTTCAACGTCAGCGGAGACGCGTTGAAACAGAAGAATTAAATTTGACTGTAGGTTAAAAAGAGTCCCTTCTGCCGTTGATACGTAAATTATATAATTTTTAAGTAAATGGATATTAATTGAGCGAATTTCAAAAATATTTTTTATATTTTATATTCAAAAAATGGTTTTTACAACATAGCAATATTTACAGTCTCGGAGAACAGATTTTTACTGTGCTAAAAATAAGTAGGGTTAATTCAGCAGTAAATGAAGACCTTAACACATTACAAACTGATGATTAAATATCTCTTTCGTGTTGGAGGCTGTCAACTAAAGATCTCGTAGTTGCTATTTATCTCAAAATATAGCTGGACACTGGGTATAGTTCGCAATCAAACTGGTCCGCAATGTCAAGAAATGATTTTAGCGAATGGACATCCGTGTTAAAATTACTATGTATAGATATAATTTTGACCGAACACATATGTATACTAGGATCGGTTTGTTCACTGATGGATTCATCCTGCACGCAATATGCTTATTAGAAAATTTTTAATATTTTTTATCGATTAAATATCTTTTTCTTTATCGATATCTTGATTTGTAATTGCGCAATGCACTTACAGCAGTTACAGCGCAACCGCGGAGTTACATCGACGAAACTCTCAGTTGTTATTGTAATGGCGATTGCAAATGTCATTGATGGTATAATAATACGCTCAATTAAGACTAAATGCCAGAAAAATTGCCGCCGCGACGTTTCTAAGTCCTTGACGAATTTCAAGCGGTGAAACCGAATTCTAGGATTTCCTTATTTCTTGCAAAGGTACCGTTAAGAGAACTACGTTTATTTGTACTTAACCTAAATTTGTGTCCGTGTGCTTTTTTTTGTAATTTCTATATTTTTCATTGATCCACTTAAGTAGCAGCATATCAATCAACATGTAGCGATAAGAAAACGTGTCTAAAATCGAACGGTGAATATGAAAGTGAAAATTGGCAACATACAATTTTTCAGCTAAACTTTCAAGTGAAACGAAAAGTAAAATTATATTTTCGAAAATAATCCATGCATCACGTACATTTATTGAAAATCTGTTGAATGATTGTAAAGAGCAGGGTCTTGAAGGTTTCATGATTTTTTTTCGAATTTATAAAGATTTTTTACCACAAACAAAGGGAATCTCCGTATTATAATATTTATAACACGCACTCGTGTCTCTGAGTAAACAAGGATCGAAAGAATTTTGTATACAGTTTCCACTTTTTTTTTTCTTCATTTTGCATCGATAGATTTAAAATACTATTTCACGCTGTCGAGACAAGCCGTGAATACGTAAAGTAGCGAAATTCAAAGCGCAGGCAAACTCTGCCAAGAAATCCATTTGACTCTGTTGCCTAACCGGCGAAGCTCTGCGAGTAGACTGGAGCGCGATTTTAATGTTGGCGAGCCTGTTATTCGAAAAGTTATTGTTGCGCAACAAAATCATCCTCACTCTTGTGCAACGAAACAGTGCAAATTTCACGTGCTGAGGAATTGCGACGAGAATAGTATAGAAACGTATGATGATGAGATAATGGGGCAAAAAAAAAAAGATAAGCATAAAAATGATGCAACAGTCATTGCATAAAGTGAGGCTAAATAATGAATTCAAGTACAGTCGACGTGAGAATTTTTTTGGAAAAAAATTTCTCATGATTAGCACTAAAATATACTGAATCGTACAAGATTAAAATCTCGGTTGACTTCTAGTTTTTTTTTTCTACGAGCCTTTCTCTCGGCTGCATTAACATAGATACTTTACGTGAGGTTACTGTCAACGGGACTAATTTGGCATTAGGAGCTAGTAGAGCAAGACTGCACGTAATTTTTTTTCCAAAGCCTTTCTTGCCGGACTGAATCTCATTTCTTTACTAAGGGAACAAAAGTTTTTCTTAACGTTGCTCTCAATTTGCCGCGCCTTCGTATTGTTAAGGCAACAGGTGCGTCCCGTTCCGTAACTAATTTAAGACCTTCTTCTGTCATTCTGTCATCCGTGTTATTCGTGTCATTGGACTGCTTCAAATATTTGATACAAACACAGACTTATACGAATAGTCGTAGATTTTATAGATTTTTATACAGCCTTCAGTTAATAAATAATAAATTCTTATCTATTTTTATCAGACGCTTAAGCAGATCATCGAGACTCGTTACGTCCACGTTAAAAAAAAAATTGGAGGCATATCGACCAATCCTTTGTAAATATTTTCCAAAATTAAAATGAATAATTTTTTTTTAGTTGGTTTTGCAAAAATTTACTTGGTCCAGCTTTATCGTGAAAGTAAACCCTTTCGATGCTCAAATTCATGAATTTTGTCGAATGCTTAAGTATAGATCATCGACAATCGTTTTACGTTGGCATTTACAAAAATTGGAATCACGTCAGCCAATACTTTGTTAATGTTTGTCAAAAATTAAAGTGACACATTTTTCTGATTGATTTTACAAAAATTAATTTCCTCCAGCTTTATTATAGAAGGTTATTTCTATGCTCAATGTCAGGGTCCGTGTTGTACGGTTTTTATATCGACAGCTACGATGTCTAATGCCAATCAAACTATAGATATAGCGATTCAGTAGTGCAACAAGTAAAATGCCCGTTTGCCTTGATACAGCAAAGTGAAATAGAACCGGACTTCTCGTACCTGCATTTCGCGATACTACAGCAGCGCGCGGTAGCAGGTCTGACCTGAAAGGACCCTTGACCTTGCATCGTAGATCCGTAATAATGACTATCAGAGACTTATAGGCGACAAAGTCCTTAACGCGTCGTTAAATGATTTTCAAATGAGAAGTTACTGCGCGAAGGAAATTCGATCCGTGTAAAATGGACTTTGCTACTTCATAAGTCATAGGTATACCTATCTGATATATAAAACGCGTAATGGTTTCTATTGTTCTTAGAACAAATACAAATTCAGTATTCGGAATTGAAACTAATGACTGGTGCAATTAGTGACTGATTATCTAGGACATTTTTCTTTTCCGCTGTTAACACACATTTATGCAATTTAATATTTACAGTCATTATCTCCATGCCAGATGGTAAATATCACTGTAACCGAAGTAATAAATATTATATTGTAGAATTGGATGATATCGTTACCGAATATACTGATTTGTTATTTAAGAAAAAAATATGCAAGGCTGCAGTATCCTTGTAGCTGGACCGAATACGTTTACTTTAATCTGTTGTAGTATATTGGCATTTTTGAGATAAAATTTTTTCATAATTTTGTTCTTATCTCTCAGGGACTCGTGTACTGTCCTAGTCAAGTTCCCTGCCAAATTACTATCTTCGACCGTGTTCTAATATCTTAGATGAATGTTGATTTCTTTTTTTAAATTTCTCATCAATATTCTATTCTTAATGCCAATATTAACTTTGGGTCACCCTCGGGCTACTCTCGTGCTGGCGACTACCAACCTAACTCTGTTTACTATATAGCGAAACAAGACCAAAGACGGTCAACACTGATGTAACGAACCTTGGTCTTTGAGCGATTGCACCGATCTAGATGCGGTTGCCTAGATTTGAATATGGTGTTGCGCTTCACTGGGTTCACTTTTCTTCAAGAATTCTCCTTCGTTTCGCGAGCTTTCGAACGGGTTTTTATACGTGAGAAAGATATAAATTGAAGCGCTCTGAGAATGGATCCCAGTGACACGGGTGAGCGTTTGTGAAATTGACATCGCTTGCGAGAAGACGAATGCAATTAGAGATTTTCTGTTGCGTCAGCACTGTTTTATCTTTCGATTCTAATTCGTATATTTAAAACGATATGTGTGGTTTTTTTTTGTTTAATTCCAATTAATCGACAATTTTATGGAAATATATAGAATGAGAATTTCATGGAAATAAATTTGAATCTATAGATGGAATCTGCAGATCTAAGTTTTGTGTAGATATTCTTACGTCCGGACTAGAATGAAGGCCAATTCACCTAGTCTGGTGCCTTTATCGAACCATATTATAATATTACTTTGCCCTGTTTTGAGTCAATGCTTACGCACTTTACTCGGGATCGGGCTATGCTTTTGATTACCGTAGGAAGAATGAATAAAGTTGAAAATATGAATAAATTGAATTTTAAGATACTAAAAACAAAATAAAAACCGACACCAACTAAATAATTGAAAAGTTAGGAAATTCTAGGATCTCCTATGATTCAAAAAAATTTTTAATGTTCCTTCACCAGGTATAATAATTATGATTTGCTTACCTTAATGTCTAATGATGATGATGATGATGATGATGATAGAAAAACGATTGAATATTTGAAATAGAAAGCAAAATGCAAAGCTGAAATAAATTAATAAAATTAACACAATTTATTATAAATGCAAGCAACGAAACTGAACAATTACTCTAATTGACTATCGAGCGGAATAATAAAATGAATACTGGTCAACTACTTTGGTTGGACGATCGGTTGAGAATGAGAATGAACTGAACAACTAGTTTGCCCGATGGGTCAGCGAAGAATGCGAGAGAGAGTCTTGGAGAATTTTGTGGATGTTAGGTTAACGGGGGGGACGTAACAATATTGACAAATTTTTTGTGGTAAAAATTAGGATTTTTTATATCGAACAATTTTTTAGGGAAACTTCATTGAAAATTACATTCAGGCATGAGCTTTTATGGTAACAGGCTTTTCATGCCTTATACAGTAATAGGGTTAGTCACGACAATCGTACAACCTGAAGTTAGCATATTTCATTTCCGTAACAGAACCACTTTCGGACGTTGCAATTGACGTGAATATAATACGTATATCAATAGAGTGTAGTCTATCTCTATAAAGGTACACCGCACACCGATTTTAATGAGAACTCGCTAATTATCCAGACAATGAGTCAAACGAATCGTACTTGTTGGAGCATCGCGTGTCAACAATAATATAGTATTACGACTTTAATGAAAAAACTTTGATACAGTCCTTGCTTTTTCATTTTCAATTTAACCATACCGCGATCGATTATGCAAATACACGTATCGTACCGAAAGCACGTTAATATTGATTCAGGTCGATTAATCGATAATTCATTCGAGGACGTCGAGAGAGCGCGAAGATTTGTCTCGTCCTTCACGATTAAAAGGACCAATCGGAAAATCACGTGTAAACTGCCCTTGCACTTTTTACCAAACAGCGAATCGTCATGCACGGTCGTGTATCAATATTTTCTTTATTTCGTTTCAATCGTACGAAAGTGAAATCTGCACTGCGACGAGGCGCGAATTGCAAAGACGACGCACGACGTCGTGTCACGTCTCGACGCAATACCAAGCACCGTTACGTTGGTCGAAATGCGACCTGCGCTTCAATTCCTTCTAGCTATATATATGTATATACATGTATATATATATTTCAAGTATTTACTTGGGGCATTGGCGAACGACTCTCGTTGCTGAAAGTGAATGGCGAAAGTGGATCCACCTTGTTGGCTCCCTTCCGTTTGACTAATTTGGATGAGCGACCTTTCTCGGTATCCCGGACGTTCAGTGATCCAGGACTTAAGCGAGTCGCCGTGATTTTCAGTCCTTCACCTTGACGCTGCAATTTCCAGCTATTGGCCTTGGGCGCCTTGAGGCCAGTGACGTCGAGATTCGAATCTTGTACGATTGGTCGATTTAAAAAAAGAAATTAGAACGGAGAACTGATGCAGCAATGGAATGCAATCGTGGAATGCAGCATGGAAAGGATAACAATCACAATTTAACACATAAAATTTATAATTATTCATATATGATTAAGCGTATGTACGATTAATCAAAAATGGGCGTTAATACCCCCATTAACGTTTCTCGTGTCAAAGTATTTATCTTCCAGTATTAGCGTACTTTTAATTTCTTACTTTAATTTAAGATACGTCTACGTTGTCTGACATCGATCACGATAACAAGAACAATAATCAAAATATTACTAGAAAATGTTATCAGTCGTCTTGACGCACGATTACTGAGCTATCGCCAAACCCCAAGTGACGATAGGCTCATACGGCGACCTCAATCGAAATGAACGTAACGTGAAAGTATTGCCGGATACTGGCTGATCCCACTTTTTGGACCCTCTGTCGTAATCTCCCGAGCATGCGTGTCACTTTCGTTACATAACTTTGAAATTAGGGATATGGGGCACACCGAGTATCTACCGATAGTATCTGCACGTTACGTACGGGGTCGCGAATGCGATTTAAAATTTGTTATCAATCTGATGTCAATAGGGCACCGACAGAAGTGGTCGTAGTCGAACTACGTAAAATTGTGGATATCGTACAAAAACGAATAGAATATATCAATTGTCATTAGGACTGGCTTACTTACTTAGAACGTTGATACGTGACTGAGTAATATTTGCTGAAGATTAATTCTGAACGCGTATGAATTTAATTAGCTTGAATAATTTGCATTGAACATTTTTTTTATCTTTTTGAGGTCAATACCGGTTTCAAAGTGAAATCATCATTTCGCGTTTCCATTCCTATGTGCATTGTCCTATTGGTTCTGTCTCTTGGATTATCAAAATATTTCTTTGATAGACCGGGAAAAAAAATTTGCAAAAATATATATACGTACAAAGAGAAGTAAGAATATTAAGTAATTTGCTTTTGGCACAATTATTATTCGTGTATTCTTATCGTCTAAGAATTCACTCGTTATTCCATTGACAATCTGCTTCTTTGTCAAAGTCGAGCATAATAGAATTTATTATAAATTTCCAAGCACAAAGATTCGAGCTACGATCTTACATTGAATTTCATTCGGAAGATAAAACGTGGCCATTGTCTATTCTGCGCGTGTCAACAGTTAAAAAACTATCGTGATCCTCGGTTCTCAATGATGCTTAGCATATAACGTGTTATTGTCAGAATATATTTTTTTTTTCAAAAATCGTCGGCCATTTATGAAAATACATATTAAGTACGCGTCTAAATCTTCGAGAGAATACATTTGGGAGTTTGAAAGTAAAAAAAATTTTTTTGTCTAACCATTACGACCATTCACAAATACGTCAGCAATATGAGCAGGATACGGAAATAGAAGGCAGTACGTGACGTCACGCATAACATACATTAATTCAAACGCGAAATGAACGACAAACAAGAGCCAATCATTAAACAAAAAATGATCTATGATTTCAGAAGTCGCAGGTAGCGAGTCGCGAGATGTGGGAAGGTCTTCGTTTCCTTCTCGTGGTGGTGGCGATCGTAGTAAACGTCGACGTGATCGATTCTCAAAAGCCACAACTCGGAGGCGCAGTGAACGTCTTCAGCCGTTACGGCTACCTGAGCATCAGCATGAGGGTGGTGCCGCGAAACGACACTGACACGTGGATCTTCAGGGAGCCGACCCTGGACGTCTTTCACAACCCGACGGCAGCGCCGCCACGGCAGCAGAGCAAGAGCGTCGTCTTCGACGGCGACTTTCATATGGAGTTCTGCGACAACATCCGGCAGCTCCTCCAAGCCTACTTCCGGGACTTTACGTTCGAGCAGCTTGAGAAACCCTGGAGAGCGTTCACCGGAAGCTGGTCCAGGTCCGCCATTGCCAGGCATCTTGGTATCAATGCGTCCTTCATCACCGGCGAGCATTGTTACGTTCTTGTTCGGGTTGCTCGGTTCCGCGAGAACCAGAGGCTCAGGGAACCAGTCGAGAATCTAGTCCTCGAGGAAGCCGTCGCTCGGGAAGCCAACAACATCACCGTCGGCGACACCGTCAGCGTTATACAATTCATACGCAACTTTGGCTCGCACTACATTGCCTCTTACGTAACGGGCAACTCCTTGTACCAGGTACTCGAATTACGATAGTTTGTATGCCTTTTCCTTTTCGCGCTGCCTCCTTCTCACTTTGGCTCGATGCATATGAATGAATTGCGTGTGAGTCACGTCGTGCCGAAAGGCTCGGTCATTCCCACCTGATGGTTTTCCATGATTTTTTATTCTGTAAACAGTAAAACACGACACTGATTACTATTGTTGTCTGGCATTTGAATTTGAGTTCGTGATTTCATGTCAAGCTGAATTTTTTTTTTAGGTTAGAAAATTAATTCTGCGAACAGCTGTAATTGCTTTGCCAATTTTCAAACGCGCGACATTTCTTTTGCACTCATTCAACAATATTGGTTGAACGTTTAGTAATGGTGTCTGGATTATTGGAATTGGCAATAGTGAACGGAGGACTAATAATATTTGTCGATTCATATTGATTGTGGAAATTGTCTTACCTTGAATATCTTTTTTGTAAGGTGACCATTATCGCTGTTTCTCGTTAGACACTCTCGATGTATTTACTCGGCTGACACATTTTATTTTATTGCTGTCTCTTTTTTCGTCTGTCAGATGAAGCGATTAGCAGCTGTGTGAAACCGAGAAATATTCCGCAATTATTTTGCTTATTGTTTGAGGTGAAACAGCTGACTTGCAGTTTCCGGGCTTGTGGCTGTAGTAAATGGTTGGCTTAAAGAATGTTTGGCATTCGGGACACTCGATTCGTATGACTATCGAATTTCAATAGGGAGAATTGCGAAATAAAATTGCACATTACACGTTACGCGCATTCCTTTTGAATATTTTTTTTTGCCCACAATGAACATTGATTTATCGCACTTGAACGTGTCTGTTTCTTTTGAAATTTCTTTTTGCACGCTCGGTTCTTTTTATCGTTTAAGAGACAATTAAGCAAATTTTTTGCAAGTTTTTTTTTTTTATCAATGTTGCAAAAAATCGTATATAAACGTATGCACGTTTGGCATCATTTCTAATTTCGAAACGTGATAATCTTCGCATCTCCGTGCAAGCTATGCATTTTACGTGTCTCGGAGAGTCTTGCCGATTAAAAATTTTATTATTATTTTTGTTCCGTCATCACAATGCTCGCAATTATCAAAATGTTCACACACGTACTTACGCATGATCCTAATTATCATACGAGTGCACTTGGCACGAAAGTCAAGTCCCAAGATAATATTAAAGATAACGAACCTCAGTAGTGCTTTATATCTAATCTCAAAAATTTCACGACGATTTGTCCGATGAACTGAACCCAAAACAGGAAGAGTATTAAGAAATAGTTTCTCCTCGTCGCAATAATTGTTACGCTTATCGTTATCAATCGTTCTCCAAGCACTGCGCGACTATATCGAAAACTGCAATCAACGTGACTATCGTACCTTGAGATTTAAAGGATCCATTATTTTTACAGGTATTCGTATACACGCCTCAAGTCTATACGCGTATCAAGGAGCGACTAAAGACTCGCGGAGTGGCTGAACTATCCAGTCTGGAGCTGAGCAATTATTTCTCACCGTGGTACGCGGAACACATGGGCGCCATTCAATCGGCTAGTGGAAATCGTTCGGTCGAAGCTTGGGCCATTGAGCGACTTCGCGTTCAGTATTACATTTTCACGTACGCCAGCCTTTTGAAGTTGCACGGAGACGCAGCGCTGTTGCGGCAGCTGGACGCACTACTTGGTAACGAAGCTCTGCTGCAGCTACAGTTACGCACGCTGGCGCCACTCTTCAAGGATCCGAAAAGACGCGAATGGTTTCACGAGGTGATCGACAATTACGTGAAGCTGTGGGAAGTGAATATGTGATCACAGTGGAAGAGTGATATGAATATTGTCACGTTGTCCTTCCAGGAGACTTATAGTCGACGGTTAGGGATTCGTCGTGAACGTTTGAACTCTACGAAAGGAAGCTAAGTGCCGTTACGATACTACTTTGACCGAGGAACTCGAGCTCTGGGGTAACGTTGCAATTTACGTACCTCGGTGTGGCAATACTGTGCGAAAATAATTGATGAACTGCCCACTTCGTATCTTCCCTTATTCCGAATAAAAATAATGAAATACATTAAACAGACTGATCGCGTTTTGACACGCACTGCGATGCCCGTGCGACGAGCGACCAACGTACAGAATGTAATCGCTGTTATTGTTATAACTAAGTATTTATTATATAATCGTTAATAGAAAACATTTTATACAAACATTTTAATATATCACAAGCATTATTCATGTATTTTTTTTTTTATCAAACTCACGCAGTCGTACCAATCGCGCGATGCACTGGCCGATATTGCGAAAATATTCCTAGGAACGGGCGAGGATGGGTGAGTGAAGGAAGAGAATACATTGAAGAGATATTATAATTGCGACGTGTTTAAATAAACGTTAAATATCAGTTTCAGGTAATGAGGATAGATTAAAGATTCTTGCGGAGTTTCATTGGTTTTCCGTTTTCTCGTGAATTAAATTTTGTTTTTTTTTTCCATCAGCCTCGTCAATGAGAAAAATATGCGTGCGATTGGAATACTGTTTTAAATAACAAAATATTCCGTATCGTCGACGATTTAAGACGGAATGAAAAACGTGTAAATAATAATTTTGTATAACTACAAACAAATATAAATCAAATTTTCTATTCACAATCGTACTGGATTGATAAGATGAATTAAGTATTTTGTTACGATTATGATCGTCAATGCTCCACGTATGACCTGGTGGTAATAATTAACAAATTATGGTCTACTGGCATGCCTTTGTCAAAATGGTTAATGAGAATTTCGTTAAATATGATCAGTAGACACAACGTGAAAAAATATGGAAAGGAAAAATGAAATGGAGAAATTTTTTTTTGCCAATTTGTGCAGTTCTGACTAGGCACGTGTTCGAAGTATCGAGATCACAATTCGAAGAGAATGTAAGATTGCGGAAAAACTTCTTTGATGAGAGACATGCACGGGGAGTAATGATATCTTTGCAGTATAAAAAAAAAAAATATGTGTCATACGTAGACACTTATCCTCTTCCATGCTGTACTTTTTCTGCAATCGTGGATGATCTTCATTTATCACCTTGTGATCCTGTAATTATTGTTAACTATTCAAATAAAATATACAAAACCCTTATTATTTTCAAAGCATATTGTCAAATCCAAATGAACTTCGTTCTTAGAAACTGTGAATATTATCGAGAAATATTTTAAAGTATTCCGAGCGTGAAGGTCAATTTATTTTGAGTGCCTAATCAAGGTCCCTAATTTTTTCGAGCGCATAAAGCTTTACTGCTGTGAAGCGATTTTAGAAAGTTTTTATGGAACTATGCGATGCATAAGGTGTACAGAACTTGGATTTTGTATGTAAATATACAATTTCTTATTTTGTCTCCAAAAGCTGAGTTACCGACAACAGTGGCAGCTGATGATGTGCAGGGCTGCTAATCATCCCGTTGCGAAAACCGCCAGGATTCTAATAAGAGATGGAACTCTTTCTCGCATCTTTCGATATTATTTTCTTATGAAAAACATCAGTGATTCCCCTTTTTGAAACATGATTAAGATTTTTTTTTTTTTTCAAAGTTACCATTAATTATGAAAATATCCAAAAACCGAGTCTGATATTTTTTTTTTAACAAGATCCTACCTGATGAGGTAGTATAGTAAAAAATTATTAATTTCTGAAGACTACCGTCTTACACTCGTAATACCTTAATTTTGCACAGATCGCGAATCGGACCAGATTTAAAATCTGAACTCGTCAATCCTTATAAAAACATGTTACTGTGTCAATTTTTATACTAACAGAGAAGTAGAAGACTCTATGAATTACACCAAGGTATTTAATCTACATAAACTCAAAATTAAAAATATTATCCAATGCATTAACATGTAATAATTAAGTGAGGAAACAGACTAATGGTATTTATATTGTAGCAAACAACTCTACTCTATAGAAAACGAAGTCAGGTTTGTCAAAATCAAATTAGCATTGATGCAAGATGATACTGTTTAGGGTACAGAATCATCTTTTGATTGTAAAACGAATTTATTTAAAGAAAAAATTTTTATTGGTCTTACACGAGAAAACTCTGGCAATAGATCGTTCAAGAGTTTGAGATTATTATTATTGTATAATTAATATTATTTTTGCAATGAATATTGAAGTACAAAAATGCTACTTACATCATGATACATGGGTTGTTTACAGGATAGTCGTTGGCAGCTTCAATCCGTTTTTTTAAACGTTGATAACGTCGTACTGGCTTGTTGTTCCCGACCCATTTTTCTGCCATTAAGGATTAGCACAACTGGCGTTTCAACACGTATGGATTTGAAATTAAATGTCTGAAAAAGAAATATACAATAAAATTGAAATTCCAATTACGCAAAAAAAAGATATTGAATACTATATTACAATGTAGCAATATAAAAAATGAAGTTCAAGGTATTTTGAATCTTTTTAGTTAGTCTGATAAGAATAGTTCATGAACGAGCTTGATTCGTCTTGACAAATAATTTAAATTATCAATATTATAAACTTTTCATTTATATTGTTAATTTTATTTAAAAATTATAGTTTACTGACATCATCCTTGTAAGTGAAGTCGTGACAAGTGAGATATGGTTCTGGAATAACAACAGAATCGCCAACTGTTGCTCCTCGACCTTTTGCCAAATTATATAAAGTAACTGCTATGCAAGTCTTATCCTTATCAACGAGGCAAAAAGTGCTGAACAGGAAAAAAAATTAAATTAATACACGAATCCAATCAATTGTACTCTTCAACAAGGTTTCTATAACACTTTATAAAACTTACAAAGGCACACAATCGGGATCTTGTATCCAGCAGACGACTTTGCCAAAGATAAGCTTCTCCAAATTTGCGCCAGGTACTAATTCTTTTATTGGAATTAAATTTAATTTGACAAATTTATTTCCAGACGTATAAAATCCGTCTTTATACGGTCCTAATTGTTTTTCATCCATTGTCTGAAATGAAGAAAGGCAATTTAGTCATGAAAAAAATCTTTATAATAAAATTTTGTATGAGAATATCTCTCTAATATCATGATACATTGCTGCAACGTATAAATGTATGCAGAAGGTCATTATTCTATAAATACCTGAATCATTTGATGCAGTTTTTTAGGTTTTAATCTTCCATTACTATTAACTAAATTTTTCACATCCTTCAAATACTTCAAAAGCTCATCTTTTTTATCTTTCGGTATGCTCCATGTTGGATCTAACAATGTTGCTTGTTCAAATGATTCCAATGCTAATTTATATTCCTCCTGATACTTTAATGCCTGTAATATGATTGAGCATTAGATCATTCTCAAATAATTATAATAATAATAAACTGCTAAATATTATTTATTATACACAACTTTAAGTGAAATATGTTCAATACTTACAATTGCTTTATTGTAAAATAAATCAGGGTTACACCTTGCAACTACGTCTTTCTCCTGTTTCAAAAATTAGAATTATGCATACTTGTAAAATTTGCATCTTCTAGTCAGCAGAATGCGCGACTTACAGCTTGAGCATAAGCGGACATACAAAGGCGTAGTGTCATAGGATTTTGTACAATAGTAAAAAAAGAAGATAAGTAGGCATTTCCAAGAATAGCCCACGAAACACCATCAGATGTATCAAGACTGACAGCTTCCTTTGCACGTTCAACACCCTGCTGCACATTTTGCACTTGTTGATCATATGTAGCAGTTGGTTCCTGCCGAAGCACCATTGATAAGTTTCGCAGAGATACTTTGTTTTTACCCTGAAAATAATATTTATGTTTTCAATGATGAGTGTTGTATTTAATATTATTTTAAAGAAGTTAGGGACAACATACATGTGGCAGAGCACCAATAAAACAATTTTTAGCTTGTTGAATGTCATCGTTTTTCCAATAACACTCTCCAAGCTCATTCCATGCATCAATTAAACCGGGTTCCAATTTTACAGCTTTACTTAAGAGTTCTTCTGCTTGAGGCACAAAACGATCGATGACATTCAAAGTTTTTCCTTTAAGGAAATAATACTGCGCTCTACATCCATCTATTTCATATCCGTTGCATTCTTCAAATTTGATTAACGTATCTTTCATTTTCTTTTCCACATCACTACTCTTATGGACTGTGTCAGCCATTGAATGAGTTTCGAAGTAATGATCTCGAAAGAAGTAAAGAGACTGTACCTTTTCCTGAAACAAATAATCTGTATGTTGTAATCATGTCTATAGAAAATGAGTAAAATCAATGCTCCAAAAAGTTGGAACTATTGCAACCATGCTATATGTCATAAGGCTTGGAGTGAAATTAGAATAAAAGAGTATGTACAAGAGGAAATAATGAATAAAAATATTTATAAAAAGATTTAATTTCTTTTTACCGTCAACGTCACGATAGGATCTTCTTTGACGACATTTGGATCTTTAGCCCCCGCAACGACTTTCTCATCTATTATTTTGGACATGTTTAACAAGTATTGTGAGTCACGTCACCGTAACCAATTTACCATAAACAAGCACATCGCGCAAAGATTACGTCGAAATTATTACAGTTTGTTGTCATTTCATAATAATACTACTTATCTAGAATGTACAAAAATATCAACGATCTCTAGTTCTAAACTGTATATTGAAAACAGTAACAAATGACACACAGAACACATCTACGAGATTACTGACAATGTGCGATCGCCATTTTGAATTTTTGATAATACAAAACAGATGAGCTTTTTGCTCTTAAACGCTTGAGGGATAAGTAACAATTCTAAATAAACAAAATTGAAGTACTTAAAATCATATTAAAGCATTAGTAAATTATATTGATGAATCATTAATAAAGCTTCTTCTCAGTAATAATATTAACTCACATACAAGCATTTTGTCTGCAACTATCCAATAAATTATTTATCCGTTATTAAACATAGAATAATGACTTTTGTAACAGCTTAATAATAGTATCAAATTATTATATTCCAAATTTTTAATAGAAAATATAGTTTTATATTGAATAGGATGTTATAAATGTTTCTGGACGTGGGATACCAATTGACTAACCCAAAGTTAATTCTTATCACTTCAACTGGCAGTAAGACTGCTAAACGCAAGCCAGCGTACTGCTGGAGTGATAAGGGTTAAATAAAAAGTACTCAATCTTTTAAAGTTGAATGAAAAGTCAGTTGAAATTATACCTACTGTCTTCTAAAAGTATAACAATACTGACATAAATTAAGTAAGAAATGAAGTCCACTTATTATCTAAATGTGCAATATATTTCGCAATTGTAAATATAAAGAGAGTACTTATTATCTACATTTGTTTCGGGGACAAAAATTAAAATCTATACGATTTGGCTTTAGACTCGTGTAAATTAGAGGAAGAGCAAATAATGTAAAAAATACATAATTTACCGTCTAGCGTCAATACTTTACGGAAGGCATAAAACATTAAGGTTCGTAGCACATAGTCGTGCGTATTGAAAATAACAAAATTTTATGCACTGGAGTAACGCAATGCTAGAACGGCATACTTAATCCATTATTCATAAACTTTGGATAATTCTGTGACAAATTATGCCGTCAGGCATAAATTAATACATTAAGACAAGAAATACTAATCATAAATATAATTCATTGAATAAACATCCTGGTACTAAACCGATGGAAAATGCTTTATGACTTAGAACTTCTAATTACTTTTTCTTGCTTTTGCCTAACGTAAGAGTGTGATGTTGAGCCTGCTGAGCGACTTGAGTCTTTCTTCTATTAAACTCAAGTATGTCATCTTCCAGCTTCTTGCGACTTTCTTCCAATTTCTTTTTCTCCTCGGTATGGTCCTTTTTCAGCTTATCGAATTTATTATGCAGCTAAAAAGCCGTATTTGTATTAGATTTATTGCAGGACGGGGTGAAAATTGGTTCATCTCATTTTTAATAACAGTTCCTACCTCCTTTTCAGCTTCTTTTAATTCCGCTTCCTTCTCTTTGACTCGGGCAACAAACATCTGACGCATCTCGTCCTCTTTTTGCTGAAGCTCTTGCAAATGAGTCGATCGCTTCGCCTCGCAAGTTTGTTGGAAGCTCACAGGTTTGTTCTCGCTATCTACGTCGCTAAAGCCCATCTAAGTACAAATAAAATATTCAGAATCAAGCTTTTTAATAAATAGGCAAAGATAGCATCACACGACGGAGGAATAAAAACGAGTAAAAATGATTTACCTGTTCCAGTCGCTTTTTACGATACAATTCATAATGACGGCAATGAGTTTTCTCTCGCATGTCCTCCATATTAGTTCTAATCAGCATTTCACGTAATTTTACAAAGTCACAGTGAGATTCATTTTCAACTGTAAATATAATGAATGATCGATAAAGCTTGCTTCAAGACCATGATAAACTATAATAAAGTATATTACCTTGTACAGTTCCCCACGGGTATTGACGGGAACGCATCATTTTATTTCCCACACGAACAAAGTCGGTACTACCAACCACAGCAAATGGTACATGAGCATTCATTGTAGTATTCACATCAGATACATTTTCATCATCAGTTGGAAATTGATAAATATGTACTCCATTGTTTTGGAGTTCAGATATTATTTTACTCTGAAAAAATTGGAATCATGTAGTGTTTATAAATAATAAGTATATAAAATCAGTATACATAAAGTATAAATATAAATGAATCAAAGATTTAGTTACTTTAAACTTTTGTAGTTCAGTCTTAGAAATGGTATCAGCCTTGGCAATTATAGGAATGATGTTGACCTTTGTATCCAATTTCTTCATACAAACCAGATCAATTGATTTTAATCTGAAAATATGCATTTTGTCTGTTAGATATTGACATTCAAAAATCAACTTAATAAAATTGCTTACCCATGTCCTGTAGGGCAGATGAAGTATAAGCAGACATGAATGCGACTATCATGATAAGTTGAAAGAGAGCGTTTAATTTTAAGTTCTTCTTGTAAGTAAGCTTCAAACTGTGCATCGATGTAATCGACAACAGCTTTAAAGCTATCTTCCTTATTAATTTGATCACCATATCCAACAGTATCCACGATAGTCAACTTTAGTCTAACATTACTTTCTTGCAGTTCATATGTATGAGCTTTCAGTTTCACTGAAGGTAAATTATGCGGACTTGGACTTGATTCAAAGCTTGTATTAAACAGTGAATCCATGAGCGTTGATTTACCAAGGCCAGTTTCACCTAGAATACAAATTACATTCTAATCACTATGGAACAAAAGTAACAGACAAAATAAATTCCATCATACAAACATTATATAAAGTAATAATATATCATATCATTTTCATATTTCGTACCGATACACAAGATGTTGAATACAAATCCATTTTGCACTGATTTATTAACAAGCTGATCAGGCAAACTGTCAAATCCCACATGTCCGGAAAGCTTAAGATTCCGGAGGGATGACTCCAGCTGGAAAAGAGAACGAACGATTGGAATTCCTACGGATACCATATCCGTAAATGTAACAGTAATTTTGTCCACAAAAGGGAACGTTACTCGCGACAAACTCGCTTGGAAAGAAGAGAACGAGCAAACCAACGCCCTTTAGCGTGAATGAATTTAACGCGACCGCGTTTGACATTCAAGCAATTTTATAATCACGCCCCAGACGCCCTTTCGGAATAACCTTTCCAGAAAAGAAACATGGCACCGCGAACAATTTTCATGGGAATAAAAGACAGAAAACGTCACTTACCTTAGCGCGTTCGATATCCACGGCCGCCATTTCTGGTTTGGTTTGATGTATGCGCCATGCACGTCCGAACTAGACTTTAGACGCGGTATGTCTGGACGCTTCGCCCTCGAAATGCCAAGATAAATGGAATTCCTAAGACAAAAATGTTCCGTCTTTGTATGGACGTTTGAGAATTTGATAAAATAATAGATTTTCTGTTATAGTTCTTGATTTGTGTGATAGTTGGCTTGTTAAGTTGGTAAACTTTCCAGAATAGCCGAAGTCCCCGGACTTTTTTGTACCGGGTGTAGGTCAGAATGATTCCCAAGTAAGAATTGATGAAAAAAGATTTTCTTAATCGAATTGTATTATATTTAATGAAATTATAGCAACTATCTATATGATAATCTATTCGTTAATATGCATGGGAAACGTTTATGTTCCTAGGAAGTCCCTAACGTTAAAATTTCCGACACTCCTATAATTAAATATTAGTTTTAATATCCACTAATTATAATTAGCTTTAAATTAACCCTTACTTTTTATTTACGGAAGAAGAAAATATTTCTAATTGGATTAACCGTTTCCAGTTTAATTAAAATGTACTTTTGCGTTTCGTACAAATATGTACACAATACATATTCCTATAATGCATTGCATTAAAGAAAATATTCGCAGGTAATTACGTTACAGTGACAACAAAGCACGCTTTAAAAAGTGACAATAAAAATAGTGGCATTACATGGAGAAAAGTCAAGTGAATCTTTCACGATCTCTTTGAAAGTGGGTGATTAAAGTTAAATAAAAAAATATCTACTTTCAATGGCGTGGGAAGAGGCTATTTAAAAATCCAATATATCGGAAAATTGGTTCAACGATTTGTTCTGGTTTGTTCGTAGGGCTCTGCAGCACTCGGTACAGTCAGTCCACTGGAGTCTTCTGGCGTCCAGTGGCGTCTACGCCGTCTATCGAGAGGCGCCGGTACCCGTGAGCCACCAGTCCTCGATTCGCCGGCTTTCCAGTCCTGACACGCGGCTAGGGACTTTTGGCCCGATCGACTGGCAGACTCCTCACAACAGTGTCCACTTTCTAACATGGCAGATCAATTTGTGTTGTATTATCATGTGACGGGGAAAGGCTCTCGTCGATAAAGTGATTTGTGCGTGAACTTTATTGAAAAAACCTCGCGGAGAAATTTAAGAATAAATCGTCCTCGCGATGGCGGACTTAACGAGTCCACCGTTCAGTGACATTAAAAGGCCCGAGGAGGTGGTGGCGATGGCGATGAACGACAGCCTTAAATTTGCCGTGTTGATCGGGCTAATCGAGGTGGGACAGATGTCGAATCGCGAGGTAGTCAACACCGTTCTTCATTTGGTAAGTTTATCACGACATTTCGAAAATTCCTACCCGATCAGACCGGCTGACAAAATCCTAGAGCGTACCGTCCGATCACTGCAAGACTCCTGTCAAGACGAGCTGTCAAACGTGTCTGACTTAATGTCCGTCTCGTTACTGCAACCGGTTTCTTAAGACCTCGTGTCACACTAAACAGTTTTTAAGGTCCACACGTGTCTTATCCGTCGTGATGTCAACGACGCACGCATCGCGAACCATCGAGCCGTGTCCTGGCGAAGCTTTCACGAGTTAACCGTGTTCCACTCCCTCTGGACACCAGTTCACCGCTCTTTTTCACTTCCACTCTAGTTGCGCAAATTCACCACCTGTCATTTCAAGAGCGATCCTCGTAACATGATTTTTGCTGCATCATGATGCACTACACCACACCTTTCCTCATTCCGCACGATCATAACGCGCCAGAAATACGCGAACGCGTTTAATGACTTTTTTTTGCTGAACGAATAAAACTTACTTTACATCCTTGCTTCGCTGTACGTATTCACCGGTTCGCGGTGACGTAGTTGCATAGCCATGCATTTTTTTTAATCTGCCTGTTAACTTTAATTAATAATTAACGAATTTTTTTTTTAGATCGTCCAAGCTTTTAAAAAGGTCGCGCAAGCTCGACTTCTGTATATAAGACGCGATCGTGCTGTGATTAGAATTTACCTGCTCTGACAAGGTCGCCCCTGCTAGTTATCGAACGAGGCATATGTCGTGTTTCCGTGTACACGTGAGAATCGGTAATCTATCAGAGTCGACTAATTTTCTACGTCCTTCCAGATACTTGTTATCAGTTATTTCAGCGCAACAAGCGATGCGAATGCTCGTTTCGCATACTGCGCTAGTTTAATTCTGTTTTATTTATTTCTCTTACTTCTATTATCTAAGCCTCCAGTTCGTGATTTACGCCGTTCATTCCTCGAGCGCGTTCTCACGTTGGATTCGAAAAATCGAATTTCAACCTCAAGAAGCAAGTTTGTGCCTCGGCACTTTGTTCCACTTTGTTCACGAGAAACTCACTACGAATTACCCGGCACATGGCGACGATTAATCTTATGTTAGGCTCCGACAGGTTCGCCAATACGGAATAGACTTGTTAATTATTATATACGAACTTTATGTTCTCGTGAGCGGTATACGTACTAGGAACACTGGAAAATTCGTGACGTCGTAAGTAAGAAATTTTTTTATTTATTATTTTTATTACGCGCTATGCCCTCCAGTATGAATAAAATTTGGCACGAAAGTCTCGGTCACTCGAGTCGATCGACGAGTGGGTTTCGCGCCTGAAATTGCACACTGCGACTTCGAGGCATTAATGCACCTTTGAGAGTCGCGTGCATCAGGCGTTTACGCAATCGTCATGTTATGTGAAGTTAAGCTGCAATGCCAGTCGCAAAATGTTGTATAACTCATGTGAACGCACCTTTACTCCGGTCAATTTATTTCTTGAGGGGAGTCGCACCTGAAGATTCGCACGACCCCTCACGCCTTGTAACTTTTACGTCCGGGAGATTTGCAGTGATTTTGACATTTTAAAAATTGGACGAAATTCATCATTTTTTACTTTTCCAAAACGCCAACGTATTAAAAGCGATACCGGCTATTTTATTGCTATATCGATTACAACAGTGTCACGCGGTCGGCTGCATAAACCCACGATCGATTCATTATTTTTCTACACTCAAACTCCTATCTCGATTCATCTTTTCGTTTTAACGTCAGTCGAAGCTGTTCGTGAGACTCCGAGCGGAATTCTCAATGAATCGTTAGACAATCACAGACAGCGAATGACGGGCCGCTTCACAGTTTTCAGCGGTAAAGCATGATTTATGTCTCCGTGTTTCATGGCGGTTCAAAATTTTCTCAAGGTGGTATCCAAGCCACATTTTTCTTACGTTCCGAAATATAATCGGCCGACCTTTCGGAATTGCTTGTCAGCGAATGCTGGAAAATACAGGCGAAGGCTTAACTTGGGTATATTTCAGGTTAGCTGCTTCATTTTTACTGGTCTTCCGCTCAATCTTATTTCCTATGGACCATCAGTCATCCATATATATATATATATATACACACACAATATATAAATATATATATATATATACATGTCATAGCTTGAGTAACGTCCCGACAGTGATAGGATGAAATATTGCGATAAACAACTTCACCGCTCGAATGTCTCGCTGAATATATTTAAATAATTGTACCTTTGAATCAAATGCTTGTCTGCCGTCCATCTTGATATTAAATAAATTCATTCCCTTTTCGATTTTAATACTTTTAATCCTCCTGTCTCCGAACGAGCACAAAGTTCAAGTCGATCGAGCGATGAATCGCAGCATAAAATTTTTTTTTTTTTAAATTTAATCATTTACAAAATTTATTCCGTACACGTCAAACAGTAATCTTCTTTGCCTCGCAAACAGCAGGAACGATCATGGCTCCTTATGCAAGTAGTACCTTTCTCCTGATAGTCGAGCACGGCAGATCGATCGAATGGCTGATAACAATTTTCCGTATCGGAGTTATCGATTACAACATGCTATTAGCGAGCTGGTCATATCTTCCATAAAAATAGTCCAAATTGTTTCCCGCATCAAAATTGAGCTTCGATCCTTCGCCGTTATGGAACGTGTATTGAAATATTTTTTTTTTTTTAATTCATCCCAAAATCTGTTCATAGTCGGATAACACAGCATGCCCCAATATTCGTTATCTGATATGCTCCTGTATTGTTCGCAGTGTGTCAATGGAATTTGAAAAATGCCGATTCGGTGTATTAATAATTTTCCAGCTCGTCGGATTTAAATCGCGCGGCAAAACTACAGATTGATATGGCGAAAGCCAGACTCCCCTCTTTTCTTTCTCTTAACGGATTATCAACAGTAACTTACCGCTTTGCATCTTTATTAGTTGATTCTATTTCTGTACGAAATTACATGTCGCCGGCATTCGTACTCATCCTTTCACCTGTCCTTCGTTGTCTCATTTTACTTTCGTTGTTGTTTCCAACAAAGCACACTTTAGCCACATCCGTTACGCTTCTCTGCTGTTCACTTTTTGTGTATGAATTTTTCCATAGGATATAGGTACTTGCTATACGTCACTATACCATATAGATATACCGTATGCTTGTGAAAATATTGAGTCACGTATTACATGCGAGGAAAACGTTATCAGTATCACAATATAATTTGTATCGTTGTTTAATTTATCAGTAAATGAATGAATTCGCAGAATCTTGCTGTTTTCAAGACTTACTGTACGTACAGAAATAGAAAAGAGGATATACGTTGTTTATGGATTCTGGGATCTTTTATTATTCTTTATTTCAATGTGGTTTATCGTCCACGTGAATTCTTATGTATTGTGCGAATCCATGTCGGCGGGTCAACTTCCAAGGAACATCACTTTAGTGTCCCCATCTGATTTTAATGAAACTCAACTATGTTGTAGCGCTTGAGAAACTAAGAGACACGTATTTTTTTTTTTTTTTTATCGGCGGAGAAACGGTTTTTCGGGGTGAAATCAACCCTTAAAGTTCGGCATGTCGAGGGGTGATAATGCAGCATGATAATGCACCTGGAAGGAGTCGGCCGATTTCAATGAAATAAAAACTAAAATGTTTCTCATCGCGAGCAATGAAAATTACACCTAGACATTAAAAAGAAATTGTCTTTTGTGCGGGTAAACCACCCCTCGATTATTCTTTCTTTCACCCTTAAAAAACTTGCAAATTTTATTTAATGAAACACGTACCATTGGAAAGGGGAAGTAAAATTGCAGTTGACATGTTTTTGCTCTTTTGCGGGAAAAACACGTTTAAGGGGGGTAAACAACCCCCTGCATATCGATACATGAATTTCCATATAGGATGATTTCTCGTACAATTTGAAATTGTAAATTAATTAAAAATATTCTCGTCAGCGAAAGTCAATAAGCAGTATGTAAAAATTAACGTATCACCCGTAATTAAGGGATGACACTAAAGTGATGTTCCTCGTTAGTTCAGAATTTGCGGCAAAGAATCAATTTAAAGGTGAAAGGGCGCGTAACGTAATTTTTCACTAAATCGAAAATCTTCCGGATCCATACCTTTGTAATATGCTTTGGTTAATGAGGATCCTTTGTTACCTGAATGAGATAAGGTTTTACTCGTTTCGCGTGGAAAACCAATGATTTCGAGTGCGCCCATTAACCGGATCCTCTATTTCGTGATAACAACTTTGGTATTATCTGCAAATAATATAGTAACATAGGGAACATGCATTTTGTCTTTCTTTGTCTAAACTAATTAACGGAAACGTACGATGAGATTGCGAAGAAAGCAGAAAAGTTGAATAAGGATGTCAAGCGTTGAAATTCACACTTATAACCTCAATGCCCGTATCAACTCGTGTCTGCTTTGTGTATAAAAAAAAAACTCTTAACAAATTGTGACCTATTACGCGAGCCTGTCCGTAGGAATGTTGAAAGATAAAACGAAAGAGGAAAAATTATGATATCTACATTACGTAAGATTTCAGATTAAACATTACCATATTTTACGTTCCAATTTTTCTCCGCTATCTCACGTGTAAAAGCGTAACAGCATTTCTAATTAAAAAAGTTTCGTCAATGCCTTTTTTTCAAGTTTTACAAAAATTTATTGAATCAGCCATTGTCGATAGCTGCGGGATGATTCGAAAAATTCAATATCTTCTCACGTATCAACGATTACAAGACAATGATAACAAAACGTTATTCCGTTGCAGACTGAACAAAATATGCTTTGCTTAATATTATTTCCCGACACGCTGGCATTTTTGTTTTCACGCTATCTCGTTTCCACGTGTCTACCTGAACTGCGCATCGACGCACACGTGTTGGTATTAATCGATAAGCGATAATCAAATGCATCGAACGTAACCTCAAATTATTACGCATTGTAACAACGCACTATAGGTTTGGTACGTTAAGTATAGAATTACCCGATTATAATTGTACGATGACTCTGGCGAAGATATGCGAACGGATTACGCATTGTCTGTAATACGTGAATTTCCATTGTGAGAGCACGTGATGCTGTACCTGTCAATTCTAATACGTTTGCTACTCATTTGCCGTCTATCATTCTATTCTCTGACTGAACACACATTCAATGGATGCTCCATATTTACACGTGAACCACGTTCGAGCCGTCATTTCATTTTGGACCCCTGATCGACAGGGGTGCGGAGGATAGCTCACCCTTCAAAGGGACCCACCATCAACTTTCGCTGCGACTCAAAGTGTCGAGTGTGTCTTCTTGTATATAACTGAACTTGTGTGTGTGTGTACACGTGTGCCTGACAATAGTCTAGCATAAATATATATATATATAAATATATATATATATATATATTTATGTATGTGCATATGTGTATATACGTATGTATATACATATACATTGTATACTCTTGCAAAATAAAGGAAGTAACTTGAAATTGCAATATTTTTGATGTCTGAGTGCTCCGTACTAAAAGAGACAGCAGTTTTATCAAGTATATATATGTATGTATAGTCGTTCGTAAGATAATAAGTGGAGTAGTCGTGTATGACAGTCTGTATCGTTCGTAAAAGATATTGTCAAAAGGAAAAGAATTATTTGTCATGATAGTGAAACTTTTTTTTTTTTTTTTTTTCGTTATCTACTCATATAAAATAGCACGTGTGAAAATGTAAAGCGTGACGTGAAAAATTTTTGGTTTTTATTTGTTCGTGCACGGTTGTAGAATATTTTCAGATTATATTTTTATTAGTCCATTCGGTGAATCTACATTCGTTATTCGGATGACGATTACGTGGGAATGTTTTTTGTGAAATTTTCTTCTTACTATAAGGTGGTGCGTGATATGTAATAATGACGAAATTGATATGAACTTGATATTTCGGAATTTTCGGATAAGAAAAAATACTTCTTTTTTCCTTTTTTTTTTTGTTTATTGTTTAGTTTCGCTTGCCAATTTACAGGTACAATAAGTGACGTCGCTATTGTTAATTCAGCGAAAGCAATGAAAATGTCTGTTAAAAGTGGAATAAGAAGGTTAAGCGAGTTTGAGAAACACTTATTGGAATTTCTGCTTGTCCCGATGCACAGAAGCAGGAGGGGCGAACGAGAGTGAGTTTTTGCAATGTTAGGACTGATCGAGACTAGCGCGAAAATATTGACCGTTTGCAATAATCGTAAGAGTCATTGTATCGTTCGTTCGCGTAGCTTCGGTTGCGGTAAAAATTATATTCGATCGTTTAAAATTCACGTAACCTAACCTAATCTTACGCGAACATAATATACGCGAATCTATAACGTGCTAATTTATGGTCAAATTAAGTCCGCGCAGTCTGGCAATTTATACAGTATTTGCATGAAATTTCGGTATACGTTACTGGTTTAAATCGTGGCGGTGCATCTGTAAAATATGTGCGAATTCGCGCATGAAGCGAGTCGTTTGATAGGGTGAAACAAAAACAAGGCGAAACGATTGCTAAATAAATAATTTGTTCAAATATAATTTGGCAAACAAATATTCCGTTTATCTGGACGCTGTAAATGTGTGGGAATTTTTGATCGATCGACTCGTTAAATTAATGATCGAATATGAACTCTATATGAAAAAAGTCTTGGGTCAGTAATATAAAAAAAAAATATTTCTTTGTTATCGTCAGGACAAAAATTTAACTGGGTAATCGTATATTCCATTTGATAACGAAATCTGCCAGTTCGCACTTTGCAAGTTCTGGGTGTATAGAATGCAGCTGTAATATCGCTGCAATTTCAGACTTTGACTTACTCAAATCAACTTAATACTTTAAGTGATTAAACGACCGCAACGTAGCGAAATGCAGAATGCATTTTAGGTTGTTGTTTTGCACGAAGCAACAGTCGCATAACTTGGCGTTAACTCGATCAATTCATTGCTTTGCGGTAACAGGTTGGATGGGTACTGCCAAAACTCTGAATTTGCATCTGACAATTGTCAGATGTTAATACGTTAACGTATATCGCAATTGTAATTGTGAAATATAGATATACATACGTATAGATAATTTATAAATACAACACAGCCACGTGGGAGTATGTGTCGGGGGGTGGGGTGGGGCGGGGGGATGAAAAAAATTATTCTGTAATGTAAAAGTAATTTAAAAAATTTCATATCGGCGAAATATTATTAAATTGCCGGATAATTGGATTTTATTCCACCTCGTTGAATATACGGGATTGCGAAAAAGCTGTAGGTACCAGTTGTGCAAAAATTTTTTTTTTTTTCAAATTATACATTCACTCGCAAAATTTTAATGGCCCGATGTTCGTTGACGTAGATAAAATTTCCAGTCGATTCGCATCGCGTAAGAAGATACAGAAGAAAATATTGTTATTTGTAAGTATGAAATTAAAAATTTTTTTAATTGAACTTTTTGGCTGGTTGCTACGATTATACATACGCGAATGCAGTTGTATTAATATTGTTGTCTGATTCTTCGTTGCAATTTAAACGTGGATAGACCTCAGAGTGATTGGGTAGAAGATCGATTTTTTCGATGGGAAAAAAAAAATTGCCGATAACCGATAAATCCAGTTGCTATTTTCTACCTTTATGGTCGCCACCATATTTGGCTACACTCCGTGCGATTGCATTTTCCATACTGCATTCAGCTATATCTGTAGTGTTATGGGATGATATATTTTCATATATTCCTTTCGCTACACGTGCCCATTCGTGTACACAATTTATTTTCAATGTCTCGGCGCAAGCGAAGTGACAGCGACTCTTTTTTATCGTCTGATGAAAATCAACCTTTTGCGTATTCTCGATGCCTTGATTGACGTCTTTTTGCTCATATTTTTTTTTTTTTTTTTTTTCTTTCATTCGTATCCATAGACACGTTACAATTTCATTCGTATTACAGGCGCCTGTATTGTGTCACTGTGTCCTCGAGTGGAATTGTCCTCTGGCAATTGAATTTTATTTGACTGAAAATGCCTTTTGTCTTCGGGTGCTGCTAAGTGGCGCATTTTTCAAAATACAGGGAAAGAATATCGAGTGGAATGTAAAAAAATTTTTTTTCCGAGTCCCAAGCTTCATCTGGATCCCCAATGGACCAGTACAGAACGTACTAAAACCTCGAAAGACCCTTGATGTCCATAATGATATCTCTACTAAGGACGTGTATTTCGTTACCAGAAAATTCAGTCGAACTTCCGACCACAAGTACACGTGCGCGCAAACCACAGAACGGCTAATTGTTACACGTATGTGAACGTGACCCATAGCAGGTATAGGCATTCCGTAACGAAGGGTAGCTCGAAGCAAAACGAACATGTGAAAGTCTCTGAAAGGAAAATTCCAGTGGAAAAATGTTTATGTTCCTAATTAGAAGGTTCGCATTATGTAGATTGTGTGACAGCTGTACGATTATCAAATAATATTATGGGTACAAACGTCTTTGATATTATTACGTAGAATTTGACTTTTTTATCATAATAACAATAGTAAGATTTGCCTTTATGATAATTATCCTCGTTCTAACCATTTTCTACGGAAAATTTCTCTCCTCCGGTACAACGTGATATTCAGTTTTCAGCTGTAGCATAGCTACGCGTGTTTTTTTTTTTTTTTTTTTTTTTATCAAGTTATCTTCCAGAATAATGTGTACTCTATCCCTATAATCCCGCTTTAAGCTATACGTGCGTATACTCCAGAGTAAACGCTTATGGCGTAGGAAGGTTAAGAAACGCTTGTACGAAGAAATGTTGGCGGTTACACCTTATATTTTGCAGTTCTGGGCGAAATAACCTAAGGCAATATTATTGGCGATAATCCGATAGAATAATTTGATACGCTGCAAATCCAAGTGCGTTATTCCATATACTTTCTGCGGTAGTCACTTTTTGAGACTCGCAAGTGTATTGGCATTCGCACATATTCCAACGTAAAAATAACACTCTTGTGAGTGTGTAAAAAGTGACTATCATAGAAAGTATAGGGAAATAACAGAGTTCGATTTACAGCGTAGGATTGAACTTACAGTGTAGGTAGCACTGAATCGTCTACCAGTGTTCTTCTTTTTTATTAAGTTGGGATCAGTTGGTACTAAGCTTTGTAAAGGATAAGCAGCCATGTCTACCAATGTTTACTGACCTAAGGAGTCAAGATACGAGTTGAATTCTCATTATCAATTCGCTTGTTTATTATCTGTGCAAATTTTCTTATCTATCTTATCCTGGTTGTCAATCTTTATGCAGACTTCTCTTTCATTTTTTTTTTTTTTTTTCCCCCCTTTAATATCGCGACAATTACGTTTTCATGTAATTTTTGTTTTATGACCGCGGATAAAATTAAGTTATCAGGAAAAGCGGGCTTGTTATCGGAGGGCGTGCTCAATCGCCTTAATCTTATCGGATATCTTGTAACTCCGTGCTGCGCTTTGTCAACATGGAGCTAAGAATCTATATCATGCACGGTCACTTTCGACGCTACGCAGCTTTGCCGGATAGAGATGCTTTGTAGATAATGGTATATTAATTTTTTGTTTTTTTGAGTCAATTTTCCATTTTGATGCGTAGTGAAAGCAGTTATATGTATATATTTTTTAAGGATTCTGTTCCGAGGTAACCTCGCAATTGTTCTGTTTGAAAAATTAAGAGAAATTTTAGGATCCTCGTCATACACGGGCAGAGGACATTTGCCAGGTTTATGGTGTGCTGCACTTTAATTAGATGTGCAACGAGTAAAGAAAAATATTGCTCCGCTTTACTCCGAGACACTGTGATATTTCGTAAATGAGGTTAACTCGAAGAGTTAGTCAGTCGCTGTGTGTACCTGACTGTTATAACTCTTGGGGCATATCCGGCCTGTGTGAAAATTTCATATTTTCCGCTCGGCCACCATGTGAATTTTCATTTTGCTCCCTGTAGCCGGTATTACCAAGTGCTCGACTGTTTCTAGGTAAATGAGCCCACATGGAGAAAAGTCGATATTAGCAGCCAGTCTACCATGTTGCAGGAAGACAAGTAGGCTGGCTGGCTGGCTGGCTGGCTGGCTTTTACATGGTCGGCTATGAGTGGTGGCCAAAGCATAAGTGGAGAATTCTTGCTGACGTAGCTCGATTGTATATTTCCTGAGTTCAGCTATCTTATCCACGTACAATATTGTCATATCGTACCTGGTGCATCTTGGGGATCGATGCATCCGAAAACTTAAGGTAGTTTCGATTATGCACAACGGAGGTTAATTGGCCCATATGCAGCAAGGAAATTACATACGAGACGCTTACGTATCCGTTATAGGGGAAGGCGACTACCGAAGTCATATCCTTTCTCCTTTCTTATTACGGCTACGTACGAAGGAGGTTCCAACGAAGTTTCCTCTACGAGCCGATAGATGGCAGATCGTTAGCACTCGTTTCCGGTTTCGGTCAGGATACAATTAATGATCCGGAAACGGAGACGTATGTCCTGGCTGGTATTTTCTCGGGGAACACGATTTCCACCTAATGTCACATACGAGATCTTGAGAAACGACGTCAGACTGGCCGTTAGGGTACCAATGGCGCGGACTTCGAACGCTTTGGAAGGTGACTCTTTTTCTCGCTCGAGTCTCGGACATTAATATCCTGCCCTAAGGATGGCGGGCAAAGGACTGCTCGCTGTCGAGGAGCAAATTTTGACACTTCGTACGATGACGATCCTCTTGGTGCGAGACACTCGATCCTAAGTGTTCGCGTTTCGAACGAATTTCTGGATTATAGCGGATGAACTCGCTCGTTTATTTCATTTTTTCCCTCTTATTCTCGAGGACGATTTACTTTTATTTTTGTCTCTTATTTTTTTTTTTGCTTCTTCTCTTTATTGTACACCGAATAGTCAACTTGCGAACCACTTCCGCTTTTAGTCTTTCTGCGCCTCTCATAAGCCCCTAGAGCGAATTGCTTTATCTGACGAATTTTCGGTGATCACTGACAGCTGTCATCGGCCACGTGGCACTAGTAGTGAATTCTGTCGTCATCGTTTATACTGTCGAGCTGTCGACAGTTGCGCCAGCGATTTGTCAGGTTACATCTGTGATTTCCTGTATCATGTTGGATGTGTGCTACATGCTTTTCATAAGATGCCAGAGCGGTCTGTGTACATATGTATTCTTCTCGGAAAATGGCTATCCGTGATAGAAATACATTGGATGCATGTACCCGATAGTACATTGTAAACTACTTGGTAATCGTTTTATTCACGTGACTGTACTTCGATAGTAGTTTGGAGAACATTATTCAAGGGAAAACATAAATGCTCCATGTAAAATTCATTGGTACGGTTCTATGTACCTATATGTATATACATAGAGAAACCTTATGCTTGTTCCTAATCGCTCTGTGCATTCTGGATGATCCTTAGTCGAGAGTTTATCACCTTGAGGTAATTCAAGCTGGAAAGTTTTTTAGTGCGGCATTTACCTGTTTTAATTAAATTTCAAATAATTGCAGACGAATAGTTAAAAATGTATTTACTATTTGAACGCTTTGCGGGTATTCAGTTTTTTTTGTTTTTTTTTTGAAGTTGATACTAAGAGTTTTTTTTTTTAATCAGAGTTTCGGATTTTCTTTTATCAAGCTGTGAAACTCATGTTTGTAAGTTTCTGTATTTACTTCACTTTTTTTTGTACGTTCTTCATTTCTTTTTACTGTAAAATAAAATTAAGCTAAACAAAGGAGGCTTATGGATCTTAGTTTAAGGTTAATGGCGATTGAAATTTTTATGAAGTTTTTAATATCATGTACGTAAAACTATATTTACAGCTGCAATCCTGTAATTTGAATTAAATGTAAATTTGAAAAGTGCATGGACAACTGCCAATAAGATATACATATGTATAACCTTCGTGTAGAAGTCTGAAAACACAGAATTTAGGGTTTATTGAAAAATTTCATTATTTACACTTTTTACACTCATTGAGATCATATGATGTTATATATATCTTCCAGGTTCCAGGAAATCATGAGATTTTTTTTTTTTGGAAGCTTGGAATTATTATTATTTTTTTTTTTTCAAATCTAATTATGATTTATTTTAAATCCAATGTAGGCATATTTATATTGTGTTTGCACCTACATATAGTGTGTCCGATAAGGGATTTTAATGGATAAATCCGGTTCTCTTACGCGTGGAATGATTGATAACGGTTCCATGAATATTCGGAGCGATGGTCCAGTGCGCACGAAGCGACAACCCCGCAGGTATATAGACTTCGTATTCCAAAGGGTTTGACTCTCTGCGTCCCTTTTGAGGCGACAGGAATTTTTCATGTCGACAAATTTATCCCATCCGCGATAACCGTGCCAAATGTACTTGCAAACGATAAAGAAATATTTCGCAATATTTGAAAAAAAAAAAAAAGCTTACCCGATGTCTCGGCGATAATTCTGTCTCTGTTGACTGTGGCGATTATTGTAAGTTTCAAGTTTCAAACTCCGCGATATTACTTGATTCTCGTAGTTTGCGTAAATTGCTTTTTTTAAGCTTTAGTTTACTACGACATCCTCCTCAAATGTGTTGCTTAGTTCTCATTCAAAATTAAAATACTTCAATGATAAGTCTCGTCCTATTGACACTTCAAGAGAAAATTAGACATTTTGGAGTTAATGTTTAGGAAAAGAGTCTCATTTTTTTTTTCTTGATCGTTCAAAATCGCTGAAAAAATAAGACTTTTCACAGCTACTCTGCTATATTTTACTCTGGATTTTATTCAGGTGAAATTGAGAAAAATTATATTGCATTAATATTTTTGAGAAAAAAAAAAAAAAACCGTTCAAATTTTTCGATCCGGGATATCCTGCAAATATTCGATGAATGCCGTAGCTATACGAAGATATAGTAATATTATTTTACAATCGTTACACGCTTTGTTACAATCCAGTCGATTCCGATATTCGTGTTATCATTGTACCTGGAGACCATTTGTTATCGTGAAACTGTTGTGCAATCGAACAATTCACAAAGCCACCTGGGCCTATCGGTACCGTAATGAACGCTCGTTATTTAAAACTTTTTTTTTTTCTATTTTTTATTCTACATTTTTTTGTTATCCATCATGCTAATTCGCGTATTGATGATCTACGAGTAAAATTTTGAACAATAGAAAAGCAATGAAATTCTTAGCATTTCACGCGTGGCTATCGTATTTATGTTATAAGGTATACGAGTACATATTGGCTGGAATTTATTTTATTCTCATTTTCTATAGTCGTTATACGAATTTAAAATATCTTTTTTTTTGGCAGTTCGCCAACAATACAATGGCTTTATATGAAATCATCAAAAATATACGGTGAAATAGAAAAGTAAAATATTTTTGTTGTTTAAGATCTGTGAAAAAAATGAAACTTTAAATATGCAATATACTTTAAGGACTTTTTATCTATATTTGAAGATCAATAGATACTCTCGTGTAATTGCAACATACTGATGGTCTTGAGGAGAATTAAATACGTGAGTACCGAGTTGAAATTTTCCGATAAAAAATAGTTCGACTTGGTTACGTTTTTTTCGATCATAATCGTGTATTTCCTTGTAGAACCTTATGCTAATAACTAAAGCATTACGAAAATTGTATTGTCATTGTCGATCATTCGGATCAGTAATTTATGCGCGTTCGTATTTCCATTGAGAGAAATTTCTATAATCCGCTCTAATTAGGACAAGAAATTTAATGGCGTCTGATGTTTCGCGTTTCGCAGAAACATCCAAGACAGCTGTAAATTCTGAATTCTCATTAGACAAGCAGTGCTCTATTTCATCAGCTTTAGCCTCCAGCTATAAACCTGTAAGCTGATTAAGAGATCGACATGCCGCTTATCAGTTAAACAGCGAAATTGGAATGATATTCGAATACTAAATTGCATTAATACCGTTAATAACCAGCAATGAAAATAAAATTCCTATCGAATGTTACTATCAATCAAGTTAATTAATAAAAAAAAAAAAAAAAAAAAAAAAAAAAATTAATTAAAAATTTCGATCAATCCTCCCCTAAGTAAATTCCGTCACTAATAATCGTCACAACACACAGTACATCCGTGGTCCATTTTTTTGGGGTAAGAATTAAAAAAAAAAAAAATGTCTTATCTTATTGACAAAGATCGATTAGCTTTGCTGAAATGCGTTAACTGGCAAAACAAGCTTTATGGACGAAAGCTCCAGAGCTTACCGGCAGCACTCCTTGTTTGCCGTGACGTTGGTATAGGTGGGTTCCCAAGGGTGGGTGCTATGTGGTAAATGGTAGTCATAGGCATACATATAGGTATACAGCCTGGTGTAGGAGGAGGGTAGGTGGATATAGCATGTATACGTCACACGTCATTCCCTTCTTCTGTATGAGGAAAGGGAGACATGTTTATATGTGCGTTGTATCGCATTACTCATGCCCCACCCACTCTTTCATCCAGATCCCTGGTGATCTTTTAAGCCGACGCAGGCGTCGATTCAAACTTGCTACACCACTGCCGTCGCTTTCGCATATCGCATCAGACACGCGACAAGTGCTGGTGGCATTTACGTTGTGAATGGAGCTTAAAAAGATTTTAATTAAAATTGCTGTACGCTGCTCGATATTGATCCCCCCCAATTCCTCTTTCGCGAATCCCTTTTACAATTTTTCTGGATCGTCACTCACGTTGTTATTTGTTTCTGATTTAAAAAGAAATTTTTTTTTTTTTTTTCCTTTGTATCTTTCAGCTGCAAATTTATCTATACGTTACGTGCCAATAATATCTTTATTTGCTGAACTCCCTGTATTGCTCTCTGGAGAAAGTTTTGTGTGTTGGGGGAGGGTGGGGGGGATACTGTCGGGGTTGACGTAGCCGTAATTTTAACTTGGGAAATTACTTGATCCACATTTTTGGATGGGATGCTGCGTGTGTATCGAACTTAATTTCCTTTACGTCGATGTGGCGCATGGGAGCGACGAATTTCGGCGTCACTTCTGATGGGCTCGGAGGAAATTGTATTTTATGGAAAATGTATGAAGTCAGCTGCAGCCTTTTATTTTTTATGCTATTCGGGGTGACCCGACCTGACCTAACCCAGCTTGACCCTTTAGGGAGTTGTTGGTCTCAATATAAGACAGCCAGGACTCGCGGAAATCTTTCGTTCTGATTGGTCCATCTGAAATGCTTTACATTTAAAGACTATTGCGAATTTGGACAAACGGTTTGCTGGAGGGTACCCGCGGGATTTCCAGTCATCACTCGCTTTCCGGTTTTAAGGTAATTCTGGGACACCCTGTATATTCGTAGACGAATGGCTGTCTTTAGGAAGAAGACGAGCTCACTGCCATCAGAAAGTTTTCCCCAGAATTCTTTACGTTAAACTCCGTGGTTCGTCCTTGTAGCTCCGGGCTGCTGCTGCTTTCGTTGAACTTTTTGCGTAACAAATTAGTCAACGTTTTTTCTTCTTCTTTGTTTTTTTTTTTTTTTTTTCTTTTTAACGAAGCAGGTTAACAGGACGATCCGCTTCCACAGGATTGTAACTTTTGCGACTAAGCCTCTGTAGTGTATAATGGGATGGTATAACAGTAGCCGTAAATAAAGAAAGCACACTCAGGATATGGCTACGAAAAACTTTAGTGAAAAAGCTTACCGATGCCCGCATTTAACGATTGCCATTACAATGGAGAAAATTGTCGTATAAAAGAAAAAAAAAAAAGAACAATAATCAAGCGATAAAGCATTTCGCTTAAAACGGGAATGAATTTGAAAATTGCACGCTTAAGAGGAAAAGTGCGATATCGCTTTTAGGATATGTGCAAAACATATATGTATCTACAGTGGCATCCAAGCGAATTAACGTTCCGCGCGTTACGTCTTTCTGGAAGCCCATTAACCCCATTTCCACCTTTTTCTACGTTTCCCTTTTGGTTCTTTGGTTCACATTAACCGCAGTATTTTCACTCGTGAATTAACTCGCGTTTTTCCGCCATGGCTCCATCGCCACGAGCTCTTCGATAAAGTATATGAAAAAAGATTCTGCGCGCGAATACACGAAGCCCCCACGAGGATGAATAAACTGCACGCGTGATTTCGCCACGTAACGGGGGTTGATGTCTCAAGCGCGATTAAAGAGCTCAGAGACTCCAAGAGGGGTATAAGAGTTCGATTTTCAGATGTCAACAAAGCCCCTCGGCTCAATCCGTTCAATCCGCTCAATCCGTTCAATCTTACATTGAATAAGCGTTTTAACCTCTTCAGTCGTTTTCTTTTCTTCTTATTTTCTTCCCAAGGACAAACACGTAAGACGATCCCACGTGAAACGCGCTTTCGAAAGATTTTCTGAGAGCCGTGCACACACGAGGGCTGATAAATCAGCCCCTTTCAACAGAGCCTCTATACCAACTTAGTTCAGACTGCTTCGCAGTGAAATACGGGATCGAGGAGACGCATGGTGAACATGCGAGGAAAACGGAGGGAGACGGATGAAAAGAAGAGAGAGAGAGAGAGAGAGAGAGAGAGAGAGAGAGAGAGAGAGAGAGAGAGAGAGAGAGAGAGAGAGAGAGGATTGGTAATACTGGAGAAAGAGAGAGTGTATAAGAAAAGTGGTCGAGAAATGTAGAAGGACCTTGGAGTAAATAGATAGGAGGACATCCTGATATCGGAATTAATCGTGTCACGGTATCAGGGACCTGAGGTTACGCAATGGCGATCGTCAGGAATATGGGATCGCGTTAGAGGGCTATTAGTCATAGTCCTGCTGGTGGATGGTCCGACAGTAGAGCAGAGCAGATAGCATGGGGAGAGAGTAAATGAAAGCAAAGAGAGAGAGAAAGTGTAAGAGGGGAAGGGGAGAGAGAGAGAGAGGGGAAGGAAGAGCAAAGAACAGGCTATTCGAATAGAACAGGAACTTGAGTTATCCATCATGTTGAGGCTACCGTTCACTTGAATCCTTATCCAGTGGGACTTTGGTTCTACAGTAGAGCAGGCAAAGGACGATAGGGAATCCAGTCTCTCTTTTTTTTTTTTTTTTTTTTGAAAAAATTTCTTTCGACAATTCACGATATAATAGTCGTTACGAAGAACCTTCGATTTACGTAAGGGAAAAAGCACTAGCCACTGCTCTGGCGTTATACAGTGTTATACTGGCAATATAGATATTAATGTAGATGCTTAGCGTCAGTTTTCTTTCAAACTGTATAAATCTGATAGAACGAGAGTCACTGCATAGTCATTAAATTTAACCCAGGATTCTATTTCAATGATAATTTTCACTGAAACTTGTGATTTATCTAGCTCGGAGAATCTATGTGAAAAATATTAAATCGCAGCGCGAAAGATGTTCAGGTCAGCGAGAAAGGTAGAGATCAAAAATGATTAGACGAAAGTCCGAAAAAAAAATATTTTTTAGACACGTAGGTAACTGCGACCCAGGTGGAAATTTACTATTGACCAAGTAGGTACGAGTTTCAAGCATGGAAAATATCGACTGAATACTAAATTGATCCCAAGTAAAAATATTGTCAGTTAGCGAATGCTCGATCTATTTTATTCATTACTATTGGACAAATGTGGATTTACTAATCAGCAGTCCAATTTAGTCCGCTACTGGAATAATAACATAAATGAATTAGATAAATATTGAGGTGACAGTTAATAAAAAAATAACCCGCCACTATTAGCTCTAGTTTTTTTTTAGTATAAATTAGCCCCAATATGTAAGCATAAAAATACATATGTGACAATTGTCTATGTATGACCTGGACTTTACCAATCGTTCCATTAATATTGGGCCAAGAGAGGATATACAATTTTGATAACCAATTCTAGTCCAATGATATCGCTGCCGGTCAATATTGGAAAGTTTTCACCTGGCGAATAAAAATAAAAACTCAAAGGACGATTACGTAGGAACTGTCTGACTATACACTTGCCAGCACTACTGGGAGCAGTAATTTCTACTGGTCTGACTAATTTCAGTTGATACACCTCAAGCTCATCAGCGACGAAAACTATAAAACTTCGTTTAAAACGTGAGTATCGATCGAGCTAGAAATTTTTCGTGGCAGATTTTTTTCTCACAAAAAATCGAACCAAAGATAGCAGAAATAATTAATGCGGAACAAAGCCAGCGAACAAAGTTTTATTCGAATTTGGCCCCTTTCGAGCAAATTGACAATTCGAAGTATCTTGTGACGTGCAAAATGGAAGTCTCAAATTTGACGTATGGTTTCGAGATTAAAGCTCCGCCACCTGTTGGGATGCGAAATAACGCCTGTTGACGCAAACGATTTTGCGAAAGTCGTTAAAGCTTTGTAGGAACTTTGACATTCTATCCCTGTTACGTGTCACTAAACGGTCACTGCTAATTAACGAAGCTGGTTCATTGTCCTGAGAAAAATCAAGAAAACTCGAGGTCCTCGACCACGAGAGTTCGACGTCGTTGCTTTACCGCTCGAACAAGCTAAAAGGACCCGAGCGGGATGAATGGCTGAATGAATGTGGGTCAGGTTGGAAAATGGCAAATGGCAAGTCGCTATCCAGCGGGCTGAAAGCGCCCGAGAGAAAGAAACCCTTCGGATGAAAATGGGTTCTCGTGTATTCACGACGCCACTTTATGGAAGGAAACAATTTGCGCGATGTAATATGTTGAGCGCGATTAAAAATTTTCTGACAAAATTTCTAAAAAAAAAAAAGGAAAGGACTGAAAAAGCATTCGCATTCGTATTCGTGCATTGTTCCTGTAATTGTGCTTATCCGATACTGGCTCTTTCCATGCGTCTTATCTATAGATACTTAAACGATATGTTGTTCACGTAATCGAAACAGCGCATCGATGACGATATTTATTGTACGTAAAATCCGTAATAATTTAATGAAAATAATAACAATAGTAGCAATGATAAAGAAATATCCTTCTTCTTGCCTTTTCGTTGTTCCTCATGGAAAATCCAATCGGTACCCAGATTTCCCAGTGAATTCAATAGAGCACGCTCTCCAGGAAAGGGAGGAGGGTGTCGCGCCTGACAATAGACGCGACGTTATCTCACCCCGTCGATATGTAAAACAGCAGCCTCCGTAGTAACGTGCTCGGAGGCCCCTTGCGAAATCCATCTGTATTCTATTTTTTCTTTTTTTTTTCTTATTTCTACCACGTACAACCGCAATGAGTTTACAATGTGTTTCACGGGTTTTAAATTTCCCGATGAGAATACGGTGGTGCAGAGCAGGTAGAAGTATAGAGGGGAAAAAAGTTTAGTATAAGAAAAATTGTTATTCCAAGTAAACCCGGAGAATTGGCCGTGCGTACTTTTGTGCGTCCTTATTTTTAACAAAATAGATACGACGCATATATCAAAAGTGATAATAATCTAATGAGGATCTAAGAGATTATACGATTAGCTTTAGCGTGTTACAATTACTTTTTAAGATATTATTATCACAGTATGCATAATCGATAACAGATGACAAATTGACACTGTATTATCATTAAACTGTGCGAGGAGACATTCGCATTGTCAGGACCAGAATTTAGCATCAAGATAGAGGCGGAAGTCAGGAAGATCCCGAAGCCGAGGTGGACGCTTCGTGCTTTCCGGTGCGGCGGATTATTTCGTACCCACATCTCGAGTTTAAGGACGGAGGAGCGTAAGGTGACGTTACAAAGCTGAAAGATGGACAACCTAGGAATGACCGAAGAAGATAGGAAGTAGGAAAAGATAAGAAAATAGGACTTATCAGGTCGGAAATTGGATTCGGTGGGACAGTCGTAAGTGCTTGACTTGGCAGTCCGAAGGTATCTGGTTCGATTCCCGATCGGAGCTCAAATTTGTTTGGAAACTCCTAGCCCTCCAGCGCTACCTAGCGGCGGTCTGGAAATCAATGATGGCGGGTGATCCGGGGCCCCGTCATAATATATATGTATATACGTATATTACTCAGAACTTCCGAGTGCGCGCGCGCGCGCGTATATACATATTGCATAGAATTTTCTCAATTCCCAAGAATTCTTAAAGATCCACGAGAATCTTTCACCCTTCAGCATTTATGACACCAAAGTATGCGCAGCCTGACAAACCAGTCCCGAACACGTCCAAGGGTGCAAGAACTCACCCTTGGGAAAGTCTCCCTCCGCGAAAATGATTATAAGCACATCACATGCACTTGCAAAACTTTCAATACCTACAATCCTATGATTGAATCGTTATTACCATTTGCTACGACCCCTTTTATTACTTTTTATATTTGATATCTTATATCCTCTCCGGAATCGTTTCATCCCCGCGATTGAACCTTTGCATAAGTCTCTGGATACGCGCCAAGTATTGCGAAGTTAAAGCGTAAGAGTGAAATAGAAAGTGAGAGCAAGATAAGAAGAGAGTGAGAGAGAGAGAGGGAGAGAGGAGGGGATTGTTGCATAATTAAAAAAAAAAAAACATTTAATTAATTTCAATAAATCCTCCTGCCAACGAGGAGTCCATTTTTCACTAGGAATTCCACTAGCTCTCACTGTCACAGTCCACACCTTCGCGACAGTCCTTAATATGTATATTCATATGCCAGCGGATATTTTAATACAAGTACACGTGTCCTGTGCAGACACACTCGAGTGTGTGAGCTGGAAAGGAATTCTTTAGCTCGAGGGTAAAAAAGCATGAGATATGCGCACAAGGCAAGTACCCACCGAGCGACGCGAGACAATGCGCGCACGGGGGATGATAACGGCGATGTTACAGCCTCTCAAAAAGCAGTCCGGTCCGTGCAGCGTCGAGCGGCAAAAAGGCTCCAGGTAAAACATGCCGTGTCGGATATTGAAATATTATACAGAAATATTCTTTAAAAAAAAAAAAAAAAAAAAAAAAAAGTAGAGAGAGGGGGCTAACTAGGCTTCTACCCTCTTGACGTTTTCTATAGGAAATTTCTTGTAAACTTGTATATAAATCGACTACGGCTGAGGTGGTAGCGTACGTGTCAGCCAACCTGACGGCCACTTATCTATTCAGAATGGTACGAACGCGCGTAGCCCCGGAGGTTTTTATTTTCTCATAATATCGAAATAATGTAACAAGTCTGGATGTTTTCGACAGGAGCAAATTTTCGCTTTTATATAGTCACAGTGTATGTGGCGTTAGGTGGAGGTACATAAGGGTAGATTATAGATATACAAAGGCGTACTATGGCTTTCGGAAAGAGAGCCGCGGCGACTATATCGGGCACTATATGTGACTTGGGTGTAATACCGCTTGAATATATTTTTACGAAGACATTTTGTTTCTTGAGATTTCTTTGATATTGAATTTCTACGAATTCTTCTTTTTTTTTCTTTTTTTCTTTTTTTCTTCCTCTCTTCTTTTACTTGTATCCACTTGCCGCGAACTTCGCGTTTCTCGACGGTCCTCGATTTATTTAACGGATCCCCGTGTTTTCGTAAAAGAATCGACTCCTCCTGTCGCTCCAGCTAGCGTCAACTTCAATACTCTCGGAAGCCTCGTCGGTGAGGGTGGCTGATCGACATGTTCCCTGGCGGGTTTGGCCAAGTGTCTTGAAACGACCCTTGAGACTGTCAAGTGGGTACCTATAGGGATGTGGGTTATCACGATGTTGCTAGCGAGGATAATGACGACTCGCGAACGCTTAAGCGTCGCTTAATCGTCGCGAGGATAACGGGTGAAAAATAAGTACACTGCAAATCCAAGTGTTTTGCTTTAGCACAAGTGTTGAAAATTGCTGTCACTGTTTACGCGCGTATCAGCGGCTAATGCGGTAGATAAAAGTCAGTATTCACGATCCAAGTGCAGATCTGTCTCATAGCCGTGGATCGTGATCTATGGATCTTAAATAGACCAATGGTAGATAAACTTTTTTTTTTTTTTTTTAACGCGGATAATATTCAAACTGCTTTGAAACTTTTTCAAGAGTCATTACAGCAATTTAAATACTATATTTTATATTAAAATATTTGATTTTATACATATTGAGAGTGTACATGGAGAAATCGTTAGTTACACGTAATTCAGGTATTCGTCGGTTGGTGTTCAGTGTCAAGGCTGCGTTTGACGTAACGCGAGGGTCATAGCGAAATTGAAAAAAAAAAAAAAAGGAATACATGCATGAAATATGAGGTCGCGAAAAAAACATGCATCGTGCATTTTTGTTATTCAATCTACAATGGCGGCTTTCGCACATGGATGTACGTAGATGAATGTGAACAGTGGAATCGATATATATATATATATACATATACATATATATAATATACAGTAGATAGATACAGTAGATACCTGGTTTGATTCGGCCGAGCTTGTTTCCAATAGGAGGTCGGAACAGTCTCGTATAAAGTCGGTTTTTATTTCACTACTGGTACAGAGGTGAACGAGGTTCGCTTATAAAATAATAATGCCAGAATCTTTTTATGTTATCCCTTAGCCTGTACCGTAAAGTAGGAGAAACGGGTTTAAGGTCGATCGGATTCTTACATGACTCCTTGGAAACGATTCCTCAAGTTTCCTAGAATATCTGATTTGCTTTTTTTTTGGAAAATGAAGTTTCCCAATTTTTTCATATTTTCCGCTATCATTTGATCCTTGCCTTCTTGAACCTTCAGTTTCTCCAATCTCGCGCAGGTTTTCCGAGCTCTTTGTATTCCCGAAGGCCACGAGAGGAGGTCTACTAGCCCGCTGTACCTCCTTTTGACAAATTCCCGTTAGAGACGTCTCTAACGCGAGGGTCGACAATTCCGGATTCCGCCCGGAGGATTCCGCTTGTCCTTGTAAGAAGCTTAGACCGTATTATTTGCGATATATTAGTTGCTCCGACGTTGTAGATTGGGACCCGTTCTGACGTAGATACGCTTTTGGAGATTAGGTATTACTTTGCTTCACGAAACTGGACTGACGACCGATAAGAATACTGGACATTGATAAGCTTGATAATTAACGAGGATTCTGTTTATCATTAAAACTATACGATCCGAATTGACGTTAGATTTACGAAATTCGTCAATTTGACGAATTTCATATTTCATGTTCAACACTTAAACTTTTTACACTGGTGCGAATTGCGAATTTCCATCACCCAGTGTGGAACTTAAAGTCGCGTGACCGAGTTGTAGAATCTAAGAGTCGAAGTTATAGAAATCCAAAAAAAAAATTTTTTTTTGCTGTTTATCTTGACTTTGATAATCAATGTTCGTAAATTTAATGTTAAGTACTTATCAGTATCTATTTTTTTTTATATTACAGTTGAACATAATTCGAAACTCGAAAAAATATCTATTGGTTGCCAATATCTATCTATCTTGCACGTTGCTCCAGTTTCCTGGTAACATCCGTCATACATTCTCCTCAGGGGATACATCAACTTCCGGTTATTTATCAAGATCTATAAATCCGATAAAATCGATCACGTTTTATCCTAATCGAAGAATTTCCTAGTGCACCTACTCGTTAAGTAATGAATTAGTCTCAATGAAGGAAGCGCAACCTCGCAGGCCGGGTTCACTTAATGTTATCGTCTTCCGGTTTCAAGATGGTCCCTAAGTAGTGGTTTCGAAAATTGTGAAATAATTATAATTTTCTGTAGCTAATTCCGTCTTAATTTCAGTCCAGGTACGAAACGATACTGCCGCCATTGTTCTGACCTTTTTGGATAACCCGGTAAAGAAATCGAGTGGCTGCCAGTTATGTGCACTTTCTCTCTACAGCAACTCATCTAACCTAACCCTGTAACGTTGTGCTTATCTGGTGCGACTGTCGCCCTCTCGCTGTAGACCAAGGAACGATAATTTTAGGTCACGAACGACTAAAGACACGGGACTCGTGTACCGTTATAACGTGTTACTTACGCGATACCGAGGAAACGACCCTTTTGACTTTTCTTTATTTTTTTTTCCTTCTATGTACTAACCTGCACTTTTTCCTACCATCCTAACCTGCATTTTTCCTACCGCCCTAACCTGTTCAAGGAGGTTTAGACGCTGCGCGCTTCCTCCAAGCGATAACTATTCTTGTCACTGTGATAAAAATTTAAATATTTTTTTGTCACTCTCCCCTGTAAACCCCCTTGGGCCTGTTGTCGCTTCTTCCCTGTACAGTTTGAGAACTTTTCAACCCTTTACGCTTGTTCGTTAGCAGCGTTGGATAAATTAACTTCAGCCTAACAGCTGGGGGCTTTTTCAAAAGTTGAAAATTTTCGCGAAATCACCCCGGGCCTTTAATTTCGACAAGTTTTTCCTCGGCGTAATCGGCGAAGGTGAAAATTTTGAAAATCGGGAATTCAAGCGTTCCAAGAGAAATGGACGTGGCTGTCGTTTAATCATAACAGCTACTAGGGAGGGTCGTTAACGAAAACTTTTTTTTTTCGCACTTTGCTATTAGTTTCCATAGAACGCACGAAGCATATGAATTTTGTTGCAATTTACTTCTTTCTATATCTTATATGTGACAATCGATTAAGGCAGTTTTGTAAATATTCTTTTTGTTAACTTATAGTTCTAAGAGAGAAACTTTGTCAGGTCGTTTTAGCCACTATCGCGCGCTTTTGTCCTTGATGACTTTTCCACGTGGCTTTTCTATAGATTAAATATTAAATAAGATAAGGCCGCGTAAGGAGATGCGGCATTTTATTTTCTTCGACTTTTAGTCACGTTCTTTAATGCAATTTTAAATTTTAAAATCCTTTACGGATTCACGTTTGAAATATTGAAAATTTTGAAAAACGTAAATGTCGGATTACCAACAGTGAAAAAAGCGTGTACTGAGTTATACACGATTTTTATTTATATATTATACATACCCACTATTCCCGTATGTACAAAAGTACACGTAACACGAGTTCACGTAATACCGATAGTACCTGAAATGTAATTAAGCGAAAAGGAAATTTTTACAAAAATACAATGCACGCTCGTTAGTATGTTTTTTGTGTGCATTTTATTTGAAACTACCAATGGTGCATTGGTGTTAGATTTCGCGAGCCTAGCTTATGCCAATAATCATGTAAACCTATTACGAAACCACATGTGAATTCAGTTTGATTACACATGAATGCAATAACAAAATCATAATACGTGTCCTGGCAGTTAATGATTTGGTTGGAAAATTCATATTGATTTTCTAACATATTACAAGTATTTCATTATTATATAACATCTATATTTTAATCACACCGAAGCCAATCAATCGATTGACGACTGATCGAGAGAAACTGTCTGTATGCACATACAGCTCAGGTTTCGCTCGCTTTGATAAAGTGCATTGTAGCATGTACGTTACCACAGGTACATGTACACTAGCCACGCTCCATTTCACGTTGGGCTTTAATAAATAAACGGCACGACAGTCGATATATGGATTCCTGTGTCACTCGTGGAAATCAAGCGAGACGTCCTTTTTTGACGCGTCAGAAAAGTCGCGACGCTCTATCTCCTACGTGTTACGTTGTGCACTGGCATTACGTGGCAGCAATGCAGTTTTCATAATGCATACAAGTGCATACAATAATCCGTAGAAAAACAGCTTTATAATCCTGCAGTCAATTAATCGATATAACTTAAGGATGTTAATTTTGTGCTTAGAGTATTTTTTCATTCTTATAGTTCATACGTTCAGCTTTCACCCAAGATTGCGTAATATTGTCCTATGGTAACCATAGGCAGAACATTTTTTCAGGGGGCCAGTTACTTATGGGTGGCAGTGCTGAGGAAGTCCCTTGAATACGATATCGATGCGTTATCGATAAATGAACTATCGACGGGTCTTTGATATTAAAGATCGAATTACATAGATGATGCTGATGGATGGTCGATGAGAATGTGGAAGCGAAGATACGGCAGAGCCAAGAGGGTGTTGAAGAGCATTGAGAAGGGTTGGAATTTAATTTCGCGGACAGTGAACACTTTCGTATTTTAAGTTGAAGAGAGATGGCAGCAGTGGGCTGTGGCGTGTGGGGATTCTTATTCCCTGATGGGGATACGAGTCCGTGAGCTGAATTCAGGAGGTCCTAGTCGTTCTGCATCGGTTACGAGTAAGCTTGCGGCAGTATCGTAAATTCGTGGTGTTACAGGTCCAGGGAGCATCGTGAATCCATGATGCCGGAGGATCCCAACATCCGGGATACTTTCGTAGGCAGTTTCTGGATCGAAGCCTAGTATTACCGAGTTCGGGATGTGCTGAGAGGAACGGCGTGAAAGATTTTCTAGATTTAAAAAAAAAACAAATTGCATTGCCAACTACACTGCCAATTCTACATAAACTGGCAGCAAGCTTTACCTTACATCAGAAGCTCGGACGAAAGTTGGTATTGAATTTTCAAAAATTCCCAACAACTACTTTAACATCGTTTTAACGCCAGGATGTGTCTAAGAAAATTTCACGAATTCACAAGGAATAAAACCTAGAATTCCGTAATTCTAATTCCTGTCCATTCCACCGATTTCGATGATCCACGCGATTCCATTTCCTTTGCGAGTCAGCTGATCGGATCTTTGCCACAGGGTTGATCATCCCGAAGTGCATCTTCCGGGTGGCACTTTGCCCAGGACGCAGAGAGTCTCTATTAGCGCGCAGTCAGACGTAGTGGCAATGCGGCATCCTGACCGTTTGCTCCTAACTCAGTTTAACCCACCAAACAGGAAATTCGAGTGTTCCTATTCGCGTCCTACACTCAGCCGACCCCTTCGGTCCAGTGATGATCCTCCTGCCCCCTGCTATACGAATCTAACCCTAATATCCCGCGTTCAGAACGTCATACAGACGTTTCAAGATACAGCCGTATCTGCCAAGCGCAAGTCCAGGTGTAGAAGCTTCCCTCGCGCGAGATATAAAAATACCGAGACCAGACGAGATAGGGCAGAAAAGTAGAGCGAAAGTTGGCCAGACTGTTAAGGCAAGATCGGCGGGGCCTGTAATGTCGCGCTAGCCACTGTTCCTAGCAGAAAAGCGGACCAAGGGTAGACAGCATGGGTCGGTCGATACTCGCCCCCTCGGCGACGCTAGTGGCCCATCCCCTTCGTTCCCCGACTGTCCTGCCGGCGCCCCTCGCACCCCTAGCCAGTCCTTCTCCCACGACTACCAACCCCTATAACCGACTCGTCCACCCACGCGCTCAGATACTTTCAGTCTGGCCCACGGTAGCAGTGCTACTACCCCCCCCGATGCTGCGCCCTTCTGCCAACACTGATAATAATTAAGGTCAAGTCAATCGGACCTTCGCTGTTTACTTATCATCCCGCGTAACCCTTATCATTCATAGACTTACCGATTGTACATTTTTTAATATTGTAGAGAATTTTTTTTCTTCTTCTTCGGACCGCGGGGGAAAACGTGACTGCTGGTCTCCCAATGGGATGGGCGCTTTCATTCGCGAAGCGGTAGGATTATTCCACTAGGACTCGTCAAGCAGGAAATCTAGGAATGCATGCTTTTTTTTCCTTTCATGCTTTCTGGGTTAAAGCACCGTAGGCGAAATTCTTATGAACGACGCTGGATGATTGTGAGTCAGAGCAGAAGCTTCAATCTGCTTCTCTACTCTTTTGCTCTTCCCGTTTTTTTTTTTTTTTTTCCCTCGTCCGTCTCTTTCTCAATGTCATTAATGCTCCAGTGGTTATCGTCGAAGAGTTTCCGTCTCATTTTTAATACGTCTCCCGTGTTATTACAGGTACGGGGGACTTGAGCCGTTCGTCAAAGACGTGGATTCGTTATTTTTTATTTTTCCAATCCTCCTCGTTACCTTCTGAATTTTATATTTTCATCCGGAAACGTCTGGCAGTTTCCTTTGCGGCTGTAATTGACCCGGGACGAATCTTGAGCTTCGCCTTCTGTGCAAATAATGAGGCTCATTGCTCTCCGGGACGGATTTCGACCTCGAGGTTTCCTTATCCTCTTTTTTTTACTTTCCCTTAAGAGAAACTCCGTTTATCGGCATGTCGAGATTTATTTATTCGACGTCCTTACAGAATCTGTACCGTTTCTCAAAGGATCGTTATGTCAGAACCGTGACCGAAGAAATCCTGTATACGTCTCAGGTACATTTTTTATTTTGACAGTTTTTTTTTTTTTTTTTTAAGGATCGAACGTTGGTTCGACGTCACTTTTTATTGAACACTTTTTTTTTATTATGTATATGTATATCCCTTACTAAACGAGAGGATCATAAGGATCAAAGTTACTACGGTAGTTAAATTAAACTCTTCCAGACCCTTACAAAATCAATGGCACCAAACTCATCTGTTCTCTTAATCTAACTTTTCTCAAACCAATTTCGTGAGGTCGTTACAAACCAGGTCAAATTCCTCTTAAGGAAGCTGCGATTTTTCTCGACGTAAAGACTTACAAAAGCTTTTAACCGTCTCTGCCGATCCTTTAGTTCAAGTCTCATCCGTTTGGTGCTCCGAATGAAGAATTTCCTAAAAAATTTCTCTAACGATGCATTCATTCCTTTTCTCGGTACCGTAGAGCTCATTTCCTTTTGATATTTTACTTTCTCCCTTTTCTTCTTCGTTTTTCTTTTCGGATTGACGTTACCGGAATTTCGCCTGTAACGTGCTTTACTGCTCGTAAGGGTAGTACGATGAAAATACATATACTTTTTTATTATTATTTCACAATAGACAATTTCATTGTAATCCTGATAAGGAAAAAATATATACACATATACATATAAACATACGTATACAGTGACCAAAATGTCCAGAGGGACTTAGTGGTTTAATCTCACCCTTGTTCCGTGACGCCAAATCTGCATAAGATCAGTCGGTTATGGTCGTAAGGGTTCAAACCAGAATTACCCTCTGCTACAAATACGAAGCCTCAAGTTCGGAGGGTAGAAGGGTAGGAGGGTGGAAGCTCTGTCGAAGCTCATTTTTGCGGCCCTTGGTGCGCATGACAACTGCTCGAATTTCACTCAAAGGAAATTCTAAGCGGCAGGAAACGGTATTTCATCCCGGACAAAATTCTCTAGGGAAATATCATTTTGTTCTGGATGTCGCGATTTTGATAAGTCCCTGAGGCTTCATCATGAGTGAACCATGAATTCCTAAGTATATTGAAGAATATTCGAATATTCAAATATAGTCCGAAAGAGTAATCATGGATTCACTAGACGTTATCACGGATAAATGAGATGATTTGTAATATTGTTACGATTATTATGCTTGATTCAAAAGAGAAGTAAAACTTATTTTTTATAATTCAAGATACCTTTTTTTTTTTTCACGAGTCGACATCTAACGATGGGTGAAAGAGTTGCAAGATTAATAATTTGTTATTTATCAAAATATTTCAAGGGGCCAGCCTCTTATTGCTTTTAATGTAAATGAGTCCCTTTGATCTGGCACTCAACTCAGGCCATAACTATAGTATACGAGTTTGTCTGGCAAATACGAGCATTTATCACTAGCGTCCTGCTGCTGTTACAAAGTACACGGTTAGCACCAACCAGAAAGCTCGCACTTCTGTCAATTAATGAACAATTTTAATTATCTCACGTCCAGGGGAATGTGACAGAGTTACCCACGAGTTGCTTGCGTTTCTAATTATAGAGGCAATTTTTCATTACTCGATAATTATGAGGAACGTATTCTTTGAATTACCACAAAAAAGGGAAGTGCTTACGTTCGTTCAGGAAAATAATCAATGGTTGAGTCGTAAATTATTTTTTTCGTACGAACATTGATAAACGTGATTACGGAATTTTTATATACTATATATTTTTTTTTTCGTTTCTACGAGCACACGTCATTGTTGGTAATCTCGTCTTGAATCATGGGCAAAATTTATTACTCTCAATAAGAAATAATGCAATATTTAGTTTTCTTTATATCCACTCTTTTTACAAAAGTTTCGATACTTTGCTGTTATCGGACAATTTAGACGTATATTTAAGTTTCGAGAAAAAGACTTTTCAAGCACAGTTCTCTTCAACGCACAATTGTCTACCTGTTACTTTTTCTTATCTCATGCTTATCTTTCATTTGATTAGCTTGTCGTTACAACGATTCGTCTAACTCCCGTGACAACGCAGATATACAAAATGCATATTAAATTTTCGAACTGTACCTGCTGCAGCTACTAACGTGCTCGAGTATTTGCTAAACGAAACAAACAGTGAAGATTTCGAAAAAGCTTCACGCATATAAATGTATATAGATAGTCGCGAAGTTAGCAGAATTAGACGTTGTAAAAGTTTAGCCGAACTCGTCAACTTATACGGAACGCGTAATTGTCCGAGAGTAAAAACTATTAGGTAAACTTAAACTAATCATTATGCCGTCGAGACGTTAGACGCGGGTACGTCTCGTGTCGAATAACAGCCGAACATTCGCAGCTTTTACGCGATACGTCAAACAAATTGTGAAATATTAAATTTTTCGCTCCTCGGAAGCTTTAAGATACAGCAGAAACATTCTCGAGGACCCCTAAGCGAGGACGAGCCAATTTCTTAAGCGTGAACGGAGCGACGACGGATTTTTACATACAAACCAAGGGAACGTAAACAAAATTACGTATAAGAATGATAATATTTTTTATTAAAAAAGAAAAAATTTCAAAAATTACTCAAATTTAACGTTCTTACTTTTTTCTTTGCATTTTTTTCTTTCAATCGACCGAACTCGAACTTATACGCAGTCTTATCTGATATTCCTGCCGGTACAATTTTTCCGCGGTTATCTGACGAGAATTGAACGGTCAGACAGATCGTGAAAAAAAAAAAAAAAAAATACTAAACAGTTCGTTTCTATAGAACGGTGACGTTGGCTGCAGTGACGATTGACTTTTCCATTTCCTCTCACGGATAAGACACAAGTGTACCGCAGCGATAGGCGTAACGTCATCTCACGAGAGTGTCGAACGGGAGCGAAAGAGATAGAAGAGAGCGTGCGAGAGGGAGAGATACCAACAGTAGAAAGACTCTTTAGAAAAGTGGAAGAGCTTTGTGTCCGTTCGATGGTTCGACGTCCTTTTTTTTTTCTTTTTTTTTCCTTATTCTATTTACTGCTAAGTTTACACCCACGTCGTATATGCATATTCAGTACCGATACGATTACTTGAAGTTATCAGATCCGATCCGATTTCTCCTATATTTCTTTACTCTTTATCGACTGAGGCAAGTCGCGAAATTGAATACGATTTCCATGGTACGCGTGTTCCATGTACTCTATGCAAATATCTTTGTCACTCCCGGTATTTATACAGCGAGAGCAGCGGGCGAGACAAATGACAAGCTTGTGACAGCCATGTCCCGGCAGGTTATTGCACAAAATCTGCATACTCGAATTACCCGACGGCAGGACGAGTGGCGTTTTCTGTGCTCTGCGTGCGATTTCATTGCGGTCGAGTGGCGCGAGTGATTATCGCGATCAATTTACGCGGAATGGTTTGCCAACCAAGTGACATATCGTTGGCACTTTAAGCCCGTTTTGGTGTTTTCAAAAAGCCACGGAAATATACATGCGTACGCTGTACCTATGTATGCGCCTTCGTATGTAACTGCATTCGACGAAATTTGATAAATTTCCTATACCTTCTCCGGTATTGTTATAATGATTTCATTTTTTTTTTTTTTCTTCGGGCTTTAAGGCGGCACTCGAAACGCGCGACGAACCTACAGCGACCTTATATCCGTAACCAAGAATGCATAGTTTGGCACGTGTCGGTTTATTGAAAAATGACGTGAAAACTTTTTCTTCGTTTTACTGTTATGCGGAAGAGGGATAGGCTGAAGGCTGAATCTGCTGTTTGGGCCTTAGCATCCTAGAGGGTCTAAGGGATAGGATAGAATGGGGTAAAAGGTTTTTAAATGACGATACTCGGCATCTCTCGGTATAGATATAGATATATTAGCTATAGGGAGGGAGAGAGTTTCTGCTCGCTGCTTTCGCGCCTTCAGTCAGTCAGCTTTCTTTCTTTCTTTCTTTCTTTCTTTCCTTCCTTCCTTCTCCCTCTCTCTTTCTCTTTCTATCTATCTATCTCTTTGTCTGTCGACCACATCCCTCTTCTCGGCACGGGCTTACACTGCTTCCCACTTTATAAGTTTGTTTTCTCGAGGACACATTTTTTCCACGTCTGCGTTGCTGGAGCTTCCTGCTTCTTTTTTTTTTCTATTTCTTTTTTAATTTTTGTTTCCCCTCTCGCCGTACTCTCGTCACTTTTTTATTCGCTTCTCCTCTATTACTTTTCCTTCTTGACTAAATCTGCTTGGACGTCCTCGTGAGATCTCATTTTTTCTTCTATTCTTTTCATTATGTGTGCCGATCAGAGTTTTCTCGTTTAAATTGCACGGATTCGTCAAAGCGAATGTAATTTGTATTTTCCTTTGGAAGGAAACCAGAGATTTTCGGCTTTTGAAGCTAAGAATTGACGATAAGGAGAAGAGGAGGATAATGCAGAAGGAGGAATAACGTAGATTTCGAGTGATGGTCGATGGTTAAATGTCGAGGGAGGAAGTTTAGTATTGAGAAAAAATGGTTGACTTTAATTTCAAACGTTAATTACCTGCAGATTACTTTTTTCTTTGGTTTGTAAAATTTCGTAAGTACCGATCAAGGCGGAGGAAATCTGAGAGAAAAATTAAAAATGAAATAAAAGCATTCAAAAGTCCTAGGTGACTTCATTGGTATGGAGTAAGGCGGAATGCAGGAAATTCAAGGAGTAAAGTTCAATTCTGTCAGGAAGGATTTACGGGTTTGAGTTAAATGTGACATTGGAGTGGTTCTCTTTTCTCTCTCCTCTCTCTTCTCTCTTTTCTCTTCTCTCTTCTCTCTTCTCTTTTCTTTCTTCTCTCTTCTCTCTTCTCTTTTCTCTTTTCTCTTTTCTCTTTTCGCTCTTCTCTCTTCTCTCTTCTATGCCATTCAAACGAAATGCTTCAACGTAATTGGAACATTATTCCTTGAAATTTTCTGCAGAACAGTAAAAACTTTTTCAGCTATCGAAAGTGCAAATCCGATTAAACCTGACCAGTCTGCATTCGTAATAATTGGTTTGAACTTCTCTCTCTCTCTCTCTCTTTCTCTCTTCCGGCCGTTTCTGAACTCTGTCAACATTTCTACAAGTTTCCGGGTTACCGCGGATCAAGTCAGGCTGGGTTCCTCATGATTTATCCCGCTTATCAAAAATCTAAGGGTTACTCGAATAAGTTCGATTCTCTCGATTTTGAATGTAGGTATTGATCATAGGTATTGCTGCGGGTTACGCGACGTTTCGAACGAATCGCCCGTTTGCCGTGTGTAATCTGCTCTAGTTAAACTTACGACGATTCCCACGGGATGAAGTCTTAGAACAATTCTAAAATCTTGTAGAACTTAATGGCTCATTTACAAGCAATTGTGTCACGTACTGCCATACATAGGTTTACCAAATGCTGTTGCACGTGCGGGATGTACATGTACAGATTACAAATGATCGCATTTAGCAATAACCCTGATGCTTTGTATTTATACTTAGTTATTATGGAAAATCGATTGATTTAAATTGATAATTGTCAGCGAATTAGGTTCATCAATTTCGAAAAAAAAAGTTGCAAAGAATATTTGTAATTTTTGACAAAAAAAATGAACACGTAATCGTCAACCTTTCTATGCGGGCACAAGCCTTATAAAATGTTTTGAATCACCTGAGTAAAAATATTTAACTATAGCAGATGTCTTATACCAGTCTCGATCTCTTTGATCTCGATCAAGCATTTCTTATTGCAATTGAGAGTATCGGTCAAGCTTGCATGAATTTTAATCTCACCGAAGTCTCCTTGCGGTCAAGATAAAATCGTTCAGTGTGGAGTGTCCGATATTTTTCAAAGATTCAAAGTCTTTGAAAATTCGTCCGACAGAAGTAGCAAATTTTTCACGTAGAATCATATTATCAGGACTGTAACGAGACTTCAGTCAGACGAAAATAAATGTAAGACGAGAGTAATACTCAATTGAGATCAAAAGTACTTGATCGAGATCAAAGAGATCTACGCAAGATCGATCTGAGACATCTCTGATATTTTAACATAGTGATACATTTTTTTTCTTTTTTAATTTAAAAGAAAATCATGTTCATCGGATGAAAAAATCACAGTGATATTTCCACGTGGTCCAGCATTTCCGCTTTCGAAACTGCGTCCAACGTCACTTGCATAAAATTCACGTTTTCACGAAGCGAGACGAGACGAGGTGACGATTTCGTTTTTCCCCTATTTTCATTTTTTCCAAGCTGTTATCGCGCGGAGCACACGCGCGAGTAAAAATCTCGGCTATTCAATTTATTCCCAAGATAACGCGCGACAACTGCAGTCTCCGCGCTTTAAAGTCCAGCACATGTGTTTTTGCAGATTTTCGTTTTTACCTTCTAAAAAATTTCAATACGATTCCCAGGCCTTCAGGTCATTCAGGTCCAGAACGTAAACGATAAAATTTCGCATATTCCACCACTTTTGACTCAATGCCTTCATTTTTTCGAGTCACAATAAACACGATTATCGAGCTCTTACGTCACGATACGCAAATTAACTAGCCTCACGTATGACTCTACGTGCGACACACACGCGTATATATTTATACACTAAACCCAGCAATTCAGTCAGCCAGTCGGACGTACCAGAGTAATGCCGCAACTCGGAAAAATCTACGTACCTATTTCCATTGAAACTGCAGACGGCCGTCCGGCACAAGTGCACCCTTGGATCTCTATTCGTGCGTTTTACCTGCTTCACTTCTTTAACTCCCCCCCCCTTTTTTTTTTTTCGTTCTCCTCGTTTCCTTTTACCGAGCATTTTTCAGGATCGCATCGCCCGTACGACCTCAGGGATGAGGACCACCGTCTACAGGGTGCCGTAACAAAGGTTATCCTAGTATGCGCTCATCAACGGAAACGACGACGTCGACTCGTGCAAAAGCATCCCAGGTATCGAGATCGATCGGACTTCGCACTTTCTTGCCAGACAAGTAATTTCCATTGGAAACCTTGTCAAATTTGCTTATCGAATTCCTCGAGGAAATTGCGTATCATTTTATAACTTCTGCCCAGGTTTCAGGGGGGGGGGGGTAAGGGGGGGGGACGACGACCGTCGTTGCGGATCCTCGATTCGATTTTCCCGCCGATATTACTTTTTTTTTTTTTTCCCCGTACGTGAGTTATACGTAATCCTGTTGGCAATTACCGGAAACTAACTTTTACATCGGTTAGAGTATGCAGATTGGAAATCTCCTGTAACCGGTCTATTCCCTTTCGCCAGGTATTTCCTTCCCTGGGGATCCCTTCTCTGGAATGGTCGGACATTCCACATCCGGTTGGTTGTAGCTATAGGTATTCCTTGCCGGTGCCACCTGCAATTTCATTCGTTCTCATATTCCATATCCGCGCGTCGATTCTCAGCTCTATGATTATTATTGACCGTTTGAATTTTCATCCGTTATTACCGCCAACTTTGTGCCCTGTCTGAGCTCGTCTTTGAAAATTCAGTCGAGCGTCGATTGGAGCTCAGGCTCGTGGGATATATAAAATCGTTTTTCTTACCTCGGGCGGGTGCGAAGCAATCAGCAATTTTCTCGTCGATGGATTTTGGAGTTGGACTAATGTTTTTTTTTTTTTTTTTTTTTTTCTTCAGAATCATATGTGTTCGTGGTCCGGTAACACTTTTTTTTTTATTTTTTCATTCTAACTTGTTTACCGATTTGGTCAAATTGACCGCAGTCTCTTGTACATGTCTTTTTTTTTTTTGCGTGAAAAATAAACTCAAAAATTTCTTACGAAACATTTTTAACATGTACAATGTACATTATGCATTGTTCGTACGTCGACTCTATCGATTATTAGTAATATTGAAGAATAAAAATCAGCACTCTGTTCATCCTGATTCAGTCATATTTTTTGTAACTCCACAGCACTGCGTACGTTTGAGAATTTAGCCGCGTACACGTAGTGGCAGAATAGAACCCCCGAAAAAAAAAAAAAAAGTACGCGAAAATTCATGCGCGTCGGACGCAAAGTCTAACTAGTTTGCAACGGACCAATAAATTTTCGGAAATCCCAGTCATTACGTGAAACAAGCCCGGGCGTTGGTTACGTCGGATAATTTGCCTTCTTGCTGCAGAATGGGTTTGGCTGAGGGTGGATTCGGGGGGATGAGAAAGGGGTTGATACGTGAATGGGTGGTAGTTAAATCAGATGGCGAGGAGGGGTAGATGCAGCAGGATCAGTAGTGGCTACGTATACGTATATATGTACCTACTGTACGTCGCGGTCAAATACCAACGTGGCTCAATGGCGAAGGGGGGTGGTTGGGGGTGGTGGTGGGGTGGTGGGGGTGAGTGCAGTGATCAGGGTTGCAAAAGCGAAAAGAGAAAATAGGGGTGGCTCAGCTCTTCGCGTGCATAGAGCAGTGCGGTATAACTATATATAATAGGAAGTGGTAGTAAACGAGCCAGTGCCCAGGGTCGACTTGATCCAGAATTAATCCTGACACGATTCACGTGTAAAGACCAGAACTACGTATTTGACATTAACTCGGTTAATTTCGTGCATCGATATCGCATAGCGTACAGAAACTATGATGCAATTTACCAAAGTCGAGGAATCTACGTGATCCGGCTGCAACGAACGGCTATTGTCAAAAAAAAATTCATAAAGCTCCGCGACTGAGTTCAGCTGTCGTTTAGTTTCTTCGCCTTACTTTGTATTTTGTCTGTATATTGTTCGAAGTGGGTAAATCTAATAGGAACGGTTATGCAAATTAATTTGCATAACGGCTCGTTTGTTTGGATTGTTCTGTCTGATACACGAATATGTGACGTAAGTTTTTTTTTTTTTTTTTTTTTTGTAAATGAAAATTGTACCTGGAATTTTATAAAAAATTTATGAAATATATATAATTCATTAGATTGACGTCGAAATTCTTTGTTGAGTCTGGTTATATACCTATATATATATATTTTTTTTGATTGATTGCACGATCGATTGCGCAAGCTTTCTTTTGTTCTACGTGTAGACACGTAGACGTGCGCGCGCACGAATTCACGCTCATGGTGAAAATTTGATAGGTTTGAGGAGAAGTTGGGGGGAGGGGGGGGGATGTCGCCCTGTTCCAAATTTAGGATTACGAGGGTGTCGATAATATTTGGAAAAAAAATATGGAAGACAGATGCGAAGGGTGACTGATTGAAAAAGAAGAAAGGATGACAAGGATTGGTACTGAAACTTTTCACGTAAGTTGTGAACGGGCCTTAAGTCTTTTGAGAGTCGCCGGAGTAGAAGAGCCTACGTTGTGCAATGGTGTCGCGTTCAATTATCTTGACCTCAGTCACTGCGACGCTGATTGCCGAGACGTTAATTAGTCTGGTATTCCTTCGACAGTTCTGCTAATTGCCTTATTGCTTATTAGCTAATTAGCAATCAGCATCCCACCACCATTCCCCATGGATCACAATGTATTTTCTCTTCGCTCCACCGTCTTCGTTATTATTGCTTTTAGCAATCTTTTATGTATCGAGAAAATTACATATTTTCTGTCTACATAATGAAATATAAATGCTAAGATTTTCATATTCAAAATTTGAATCGGCAACATCAGTGTCGATAAAGTAATAGAGAAAAAGTGTCTGAAACTCTATTGCGAATAACACCCAAATATCTGTGTCGTCTCGGAAATATTTTCCCTAGTACCTACAAATAATATCTTTTTACCAAAAATTTTGCTCAGCGCTCATTTTTATCGCAAAGACATATAATGCATAGCAACGAGTATAACTATAAATTGCTCCAGATTGAATTGAACATCGTCCCGATCCAATTTTCCCACCGCGGGATGTAATATTACGCATCCTTAGTACCTTCAACATATAATCCACTAAAATATTATGCATGATATATAAATATTAAAGGAAACATTAAATATACGAAATAAAAGACGTGCTGCTTCCTAAAATTTTTTACACTGACAAACAGAACGTACTTTTCTTCGTGTACCATGAAACACAGATTATGGGTTATTTTATACACCCAGAAACACAAATTATGGGTTATTTGTAAATATTTATATTAGTCGATATGCAAATTAGTGTTGCGCTCCTCGTGGGTCTCTTCACGGCGCCATAAATATTGGGAGATTCGTTGGCTTAAATTTTTTTTTCTTTCTATATCTCAAACCTCATTTTTCGTTCAATTTGCCCGACATTGACTTAACGGGTTTCGCGGCAACAATTGATGATTTAATTTTCCTATAACGACCACTCACACGAATCGCCCTCCTATCCGCAACGTAGGTCGTGCCTACCAACGCTCGTAACGTTAATAATTAAATTCGCTGTGTTCCATCCAGGACTACCGTTCCTAATGGTGTTCGATCGACGAGCCATTTTCAAAAGCGACGTTCGCGCGTCACCTTCCGTTATTCCTGTTTTATGCGAATTCGCTGCACCTTTTTCCCTCCATTGTTACAGGTCACCCGGTGTACTGCCATTATCTCGAATTTTCGTCGAGTTACGCAGACCAGATAAAATATTACGTTTCTTCATAATCATGCTAAAATCATGATATTTCGATGAAAAAACAATATTTTTGCTCACGTACACGTTGGCAAATAAAGATTAATCATAATTTACAAAATTATTTCACTCTTTGATCGAACTGCGAAAAAGATTTTTTTATTTCTTCACTCTTTTCAATCGTGCCCCGCGTATGTTAATGGGATACAGCATTTTTTGTGTTAATCCTTATATCTGGTTATCCACTTAATTCCTTGAAGAATGACATATTAATTATATGTATATCCAAGGCCTGCAATTTTTTTTTTTCCAAAACACGTGTCTCTGTGTCCATTAACGTACTATCGTCGAAAATTGACTGTCATCCATAACTCCCCCTCCCCCCCCCCTCTCCTCCCCATTCCATATATAATTTTATTACGAAGCTCCTTTTTGTTCGAATTACGCGCACAGCCTTCTCTCGCGTGTAATTACACGTACGTTTGACTGTACCTAACATAAAGATACATCACACGCTATTCTGAAACTCCATTCTCGCTGTGCTCCCCTTTTCACTTAGGATGATTGCGATAGTATATAGCACATATAAAAGGACGGTGAAATGTTTCACAGTAGATCCAATGGAAAATAAAACTCGAGGCATAAATACACATATGATCCAAGAAATAGAAGATTCATCCATTCTGCACCATAAGCAATTCCCATCACAAAGCTACGGAATGCCGAAGCTATGCAATATAAGATACATTAAAAAGATATATCAGTCATAGAAAATTTTAATAAGAAAAAATTTTTATTCATATATCAGCGCACGATATAAGTTAGGAGTGAATTTAAAAAATTTTTCAAAAAATAATTTATCGTCGCATGTATACACCTACGAGCAGACACGTGCACGTAGGTGTATCAGAACGAACAAGTAAAATGATTATGTCCTCTTATCGCCGTTACGCAATATTAAATTGTCTTTAGTAAGCCCCGTAAACATCATACATATTTCCAGCAGCACCGAAGATAATATTTTCGTAAGATAATAAAGCCCCGGTGTGATTACACGTAATGGCAGTAATTCATTTGGCAGACTTAAACGGGCTGTTCTCGCTATGGGTATTAACCTATAGCTATAACCCTTTATCACGTTAGGTCGGATTTCCTCCAGGCAGTAATTGCTTGTCTCTGCAGGCAAGTCTGTTCCGCGGCTGCAGACTGCGACGGCGAGTGTTATTCGCTCGATAGAAAGTCGCCAAAAGGGGAAGAAGAATGGAATATCGATCGAGATTAAAATTAATATTATTTAAGCGATTCGCTCGAATCGTGCTTGTAATCGAATTCCGCTCGAGTAGATATTATCTCCGAGTCGCTAAACGATTACAGTAACGGGTACCCTGAGTCCCTACGCAGCTAAACGCGAACGCACGTATACACAGGCAGTCATTCGGGGCGATTTCCTTTGTTTTCAGTTTGAATATTGTCCACCAGGTATTGTGGCTCTGCATACGCAATTACCTCAGTTAGCATTGTAATCTGTCACGTGCTATTACTAATTGGGACAGTAATGAGACGTACGGAACACTGTTACGGTATAGGACCGTTTGGTACAGTCTTGCCAATTGTGGTATATTGTATTTTCTTCTTGTACGTATTGTACTCCTGTATGTACTAGATTTACCGGGCATTCGTTTCTTTGACCTTTTCTCAAAATTTCATTAAGGCACATGCCGTAACTGTGGCGAAGTAGAGAATTGCAAAATTTAATTGTTTCCAATTTTTTGTATCTCGAATGTCTGTTGTAAAAGTTTTTTTTAGTGCTAATTATAATTTTTTTTGTATTTCGTGACTCTTTTACCAGAGGTCGTTGACCTCGTGCGAAGAGCAGCCCATCGTAGTATGGGAAATGAATTATGTGAATCTGTTGACATAAATAAAGATAACACCGAAATATCGTATCAACTTTGACCCGTGAAAAAAATTGTTAGCACCATTGTTGCCTTACCCTGTATATAGATATAGATGGAATTATAATGCTTGTGGCGCGTATCCAAGAGGGCGAGGTGGATATCCCAGCAAGGATAGTATCCGTTCGCCATTAAGCTTCTGTTAACAATTGACTTATTTCACGTTGCTTTTCCTTAATTTATTTGAAGCTTCTACCGAGCTTTTTGCCACTGTGTCTTTTTAAATTGATCTGAATGGATCTTCTCGCGGCAGTCTGCCACGCGCTGTTGCCACTTCTATTGAGGAGGAGGGAAGTGTGAAATACATTGTAAGGCATTTTGAATAATTGTTTCCAAATTATACTTAAGGTCTTCGTGCTTTTTCAAATTACCCGCGCTTTCTCATAGCGGAAACGACTTGACTATATCTGTCTTGAATGCCTGCTGTGACTATTAGATTGTGAAGTTGCCTTTAAATTATTGAAATATTTGCAAAAAAAAAAAAATGAATGAGTATAATTGATTACAGGATATTTTTGCTAAATTTTTTTCTTCTCCGTTCTATTTTTTGTTTTCCTTTTCTTTGTGCATGATTCTCCAAATTTCTCACCATTGATATTATCCACCCGTATCCTCTCACGGTTTTGGAAATGCTATTGCGGATTTCATGCAAGCTTTCACGACTCGGCCATTAGCGCAGCGCGATGCAAATAGAAGCAGCGGTAGAAATTTTGTTAGCGAGTTTCAGTACGCCGGCAATAAAGGCATGCGGGCTTGTTTCTATGTGCGTGCAAGTTGGCTGCATGAAAATTCCAACATACGTCTCCTATGCAATTTCACGTATATCTACATCAGTATGTATTTCAAATTCGACGCCAGAGTATTCAGTTTGCATTAAGCCTTCCGAGCGAACGTTGCCGTGAATACTGAGTTTCTTGCGCTGCTCGCGTATTGCGATTTAAACAACGAAAAATGTATTAAAATAAAGAAAACTATCCGCCTTACACGTGAAACTGAAACATTTTTTATAACTGTCTGTTTACAGTGTTTTCTCTCTGTATTCACGACGATTTCTTCAATTCTCATTTCCCACTACGCGCTCCTAATATTCAGGCTGATTCGGGATTAACGTGCCAACTGAAGTTAGCTGTAGTCCATTTAATATATCTAGAGGAGAGCTAACTTTAGTTGCCACTTTAGTCGCGAATAACTTTCTATGCCAATTCGTATGGGAGATCCAGCGATTCGCCTTGCAACAGATTCAGGGATTGTCGCGAAATTGCAAATGCTGCCAGAAACTGAGAGAAGCCTAAGTGTGGATATGGCAAAGGAGAAATTTAGAAGGGGCAATCAGAATACGAACGAGGACGATATACGGCGGTAAAGGGATAAATATATGGATACAGAAATTTCTTACCTAAACTTGCTTACTCAGCTGCTCGACTACCTTTTGGGATTTTCGCTCCATTCCATTCTTATGTAATTAGCACGAGAGGCGGCACGACTTGCTTTATTAGCGAACCACTCCATTCTTTCACGGACGCTTAATTAATCGCTGCTACGAGGGGCGACCTCTGGCGGATGAAGCTGGTGACTGAACCTTGATCATTAAAAAGTGTTTGTCCCCGGACGTACAGTTGTACGAAAAAGTATACGTTTTTTTAAAAAAAAAAAAAAAAAAATGAATCACGTTTTTATTAAGAATTATGCAAAACATGCAAAAAATATATTAAATACGAAATATTTCAGGTATCATTATGGTTATATTTTTATTCAAAATTTCAAATCATTTTCTTTTAGCGTATTCCTCGCAGTCAGGAGGAAATTCGTTTTTGAAAGAGACATACATATGTATACTTTTTTTGTGCTACTTTACGTACCAAATCTAACCTGCACTGTCTACTTGCGAATCTCCGCACTAACAGACCTTAATTTAATTCTTTGATAGGGAGAACTGTTTACAGTGGATAAAGTCGCTAGGATATTTTAATATTAAATTTGTGAAAGTATGATCTCCGATTCCAATTTTGAGTTCGAGTAGAATTTCAATGTCATTTTTACATAAGAAATTTCTATTCTTTAATTATATTCAAATTATAATTCAGACTGTCTAAAGTTTGAAAAATATTTTCAATGGTTCAGCTTTTTTTTTTTAAATTTTAGTTTTAATCTCTGACTCATAGAAGCTTAGTTATGTATACATTGTGACGTATTTTTTTCTTAACTCGACACCGATAGCAAAATTCGAGAACGAACGATCTGCGGGAACCAACGTACGTTACCTTCGGCCGTCCACCCTTCGTTCGTGCATCCGCATGCCAGGCGGTCGCCAGCCAATTCTTGTTTCACCGGGAATTGACGAGTCGGTGTGAACTGGGAGTTGGTGGGGTGGAAGAGGCCCAACTCCACCAAAACGAGAGCTCTGACGGATCCTATCAGAAGTGACGATAGCTTAACGGATCCTTTCGATTTTTCGGGTCGCGTAAAATCGAGAAACGCAACCGTAGGTGCTGATCTTTGGGGTCGCGTAAAATCAGCAAACGCAACTGGATGCACGAACGGGAGCGGCCGGTAACGGAAACGCACGGCCGCTCAGGCTGCTAGGTTAAGGTAGAGAGGGTCGGAGTAAGCGTCAGGCAAATGGTGCGCGATACAGAGAGCAGCGGATCGAGAACGTAACAGATCGAAATCCCTTCACCAATTAATAAATTGGGAGTACTCGCCGGAGCTGGTGCAGCTGACCCGTGATCACCGAGAACCGCATTCAAAGGACACTCGGGTGGGCCCTGCACTAGGGCACAGCACTACACTTTCGGAACCCTCACAGAAAATCCATAGAATTTCCTGGATATCGCGAGAACAACGCGAGAACTACACAAACGAGAACTGTCTATACCGTATCGAAACGCGGCTAGAAAAACTATCAGCAGACAGCACGGGAGCGCGAACCGGTTCGTGACACCTCGGTCGGTGCCCCGAGACAGACTGAGACAGACTGATTTGACAATAGCCAAATTCGAGAACTAATCATTCTGATTGATCGAGATCCTTATAGCCGATGACTCTTCCTTTCCTTCGAGTCGTCCCCTTAAACCAAATCGAGAGCGTTCCTTAGCGAATCGGTACGTAACATTGGAGATTCTCCACGGCCGCTTCCCCAGGGCATCGGGCGACAGCTGGGCACCACATCCTTAACTCGGGCAGGGGGTTCCTCCCCTGCCCTTAACCGTATCAAAACCTTATCACCGCCCGCTCTGCAGCCTTTACCCATCTCCAGCGGGGCGCCGGTATCTCAGCCGGGCTTCCGTCGCTCCATGGAGACGTCTCCGTCGGGTCATCTACTCCTCTCCTCTGCCGGGCAACTCGGTACGTCGAGAATATCTCCCTACGGCAGATTCGAGCACCTCGACCTCAACTGACCCATAACGAAATCTTCCGAGAGCATTGGCATATCTGTACTAACCAACCCGAGAGCGCAGTTTCTAAACAGGGTGGCGACCCGACGAGAACCGCAAAGCGAGAACGTTATCTGTATCGGTAGCCGGAGTCGCCTTGTGACCTTGAATCGAAAAATCACGTCACAACATATATGACAGATGCGGACGTAGCTTCTTCACATTCTGTACCCGATTGTGATACCTGGATGCGATTTCCGTCCGTATCTTGGTTTTCGTAAACATCAGGAAAAGCACAGGATTTTCTTTCTATTGTTGCCCCACTGGGCTTTCTGAGTATCCTGAAATTTTCTTTAGCGTGTTGGTTAACGACGGGGAAAGATAAATAGGTACACTCCGCGTAAATACGCTTTTTCTTTTTCAAGGAACTAAGGAGTTTTATGGCTATCGTATTTATCAGACTGCGTAGTTAATGTTTATTTGAAAATAATTCAAGTCTGCTAATCGATTCTTTAGGGGTGTACACAACTCGCCTTTAATTATTCTGTACTTTTGCATTTTGTGCATTCCTGTGAAAATCTTTTGTCCTATATCCATATTACGGACTGCAACGTATTTTCGTCGTTTATTCTTTTTTATTTTTTATTTTTTAACACAGACTATTGCTTTGTAAAATTGTTATAGTCTCTTTCATACTTAATCAATTTTATGGAAATCTTAGGTGGCAGCTCGTTTAGTTATCAGCGACTTCCCAATCATATAAAATATTGTGTATGTTTCGTGTACAATTTTAACGTACGCTACATACTAATTGTACCTACTTACTCAGGTCGAAAACAACATTTTTCAGTTATATTTCGTAATTCTATATTTGATCTTTTATTTGTTACAGGTAAGTCTTGAATGGACCTGTATGCCGTTTTCAAAATACAACCTACAAATGCTAGGTGCTCAAGAGAAAGATGGACGAAGGTACAATGAAGATGACCACAAAAGAAATCTGACGATTAAGTATTTATTTATAATACTGAATTTATAAAATTTAAAAAAATTTTACCTCTATACAATTTCGTATAAAATTGCAATCTTATTTGCGACAAGATATACGTACATTGTATATGATTATAAAATTTATTAGCATTATATATGAATTTTAAATTGTCATAAAATCTTCACGCACTTATCGCTACTATGAAATTCGCTAGCCTCATCTGACAATTATTTCATTAATCGACCTCGTATTTATGTGTGCAAAGGTCGACTGCTCGCGTAATGCTCATATTATACGGCTTTTCATTTAACGTTGGTCATATCATTAATATCTTTAATTATCGTGGCTTTAATAGTCTTGCGAGAATCACACGTATTAATGACGTAGCATAAACAGTGCAATTCTACAGTGCGGCTCATAAACATTATCTGGGTATTTGGTTCTCCTATGTCTACAGAATAGTCTGTGCAATAATTTATAGAAAGTTGCTATTGATATTAATCTTCACACTCATACAGGACACCTCATAATTATCACTGCTGATATCATGTTTCATTCCCGTATACGTGCACGTATCCCTTGATGAATTACGTCCGTTCTTTGATCTACGATGAATATGTTGCGAAACAATTGTGAAATTTAACGCGACATTACGTCGTGCTAAAAAGATGGAAAAAAATTTATACACGTTATGCACATACCGTCGTAGTCAAAATTTTTCGAAATTTCGTTTTATTTATTTAGGTATGCGTTTTTTTTTTAATATTCGCAATAAATTTTTCAATTTTATCGTACAAACATTTCGTAACAAAAGTACACACGGTATAGTGCCAATGGGAACGTATGTTATCGATCGTAACCAAATTCCCAAATGCCAGATACCAGGTGCACCCTCTCCTTCCGGAAGTCGCGCGTTACATTAGATGTTTATGCTCGACGTCGTTACCAAGTCGACGCCCGGCGTTCACATCTAAAATAGTGCGCAAAATAAATATACAATTTAAGTAGGAGCGTCACGTTGAGTGGGAAAAAAAAATTTGTTTAATTACAAATTTTCAAAGTTATCCCACAATAGACATTTTTTTTACCAAGTTAGTATTGCGTAATATACGTATACATAGTACGACCCTAAGTGAATATCAAACCCTAAGAAAGTGGGTACACGGTAGTCTTAGGAGTGTTGCCAACTGAAAAAAAAAAAAGAATATTCCTAGGGTTTCGTAAGTGACAGGAAGGCGTAGTGGAGCCAAGAAGAGAAGAAAGGCATAAGACAACGCAAAGCGAATCCCCGTGGCAAAGGATTATCCATAAATTTTACGGAGCTTTCGAGGCCACGTGTGACTTAATTATCTAATGGGCAAGAAGTTTGCCGTTACACGTAGAACGGGGCCCCTCTATTACCCTGAACTACTAGCTACGCCCCTGTCATAAGCGCGACACATAAATCAGGCGGCGATTAGATCCGCGTACAGTTCGACGGGGTTGCGGTTGGCATCGCGGGAGGTTAATAAATCGGAGGGTTCGCTAGAAAACCATAACTTTATTACGGTAGCTCGAGGTTGGCCCGAGTGATTATCACGTCAAGTTTCTTTTTACTCAATCTACAGAAATACCAACCTAAAAGCATTTAATCCTAACGAAACTACAAGCAGATCCCTAGACTCCTCTTTCGCTCACGAAGGACACTTTGTTTTACTATTTTTCATGTTTTTGTCAATTTCAATATTTAGCCCAAACATAAAGGCTCGTTCACAGGGTTAAAATCGATGGCTACCCGTGTCCATGGGGGGTGTCGTCAACGTCGGGCAGATCTTTACCAAATATCTTCTTGCCCCCCTCCCTCCCCCCCTCTCTCTCATCATCATTTTGCCCTTTTGAGTACCGCACACAATACCAGCCTCCAAAGAGCCTTTCATCCGGAGGGTCGGGCCCAGCCAAAGCTTGGCACGTGTATGAGGGCTCGATGTCATCCTTGGCCCTTGTTACGCCGACGAACGATAATGGATATCGGTTTAAACTTTAAAGCAGAGCTTGATCTGCCGGGCTAACGCATAGAGACACAAAGCTCCTCGTGCTTCTCGGTCTTCGAAAGGAAGCGACGCTCGAGTAATTAAAAATCGATAAAACCCACTGCCCTGCTTCACCCTTCCGCGTGGCCACCGTAGTGTCAAAAGGGATGATTTTGCCGGATACTTTATCCGTCCTCCAACTATGCATACGAGCCTCCTCTACTTGAACTGTCTATTTCAGTAATGAGATAAAGAATTTGATTTAATCGATTTTCAAAATTTCCCTATACGTTCGACAGATTTTTCTATTATATCTATATATGTGTGTATATTCAACAAATTTCCACTCGCAGCTTAACTTTGTTTAGTTGGTTATTGGAGAATGGATAGGTTCGCTCAGGAAACTGAAAGTACAGTTAGGCACAAGTTCACATGCAGAACTTGGAGACTGAACTTGAGAGCTACATTGTACATACTTGCTGTTCTGTTTCTCTTTGACAATAATCACTGCTTTGTGTAACGATTGTATGTTTTTTTTTTTTTTAAATACTTTAATACGCGTGTACCAAAACATGTGAACGTACGTTGATTATCTTAATTTGTTATCGCCATCCTCCACTTATACTGTGTGTCTTGTAATACTTTATCAAGTGTATATTCGTAGTACTTGTGGACACGAGAAATAAGTTCAAGGTCCCTCCATTGTATCGTACAATGGCCACAGAAATTGTGGATGGCGATCGATATATGTTTTGACGGCCGATTAATTAAATGTGTTATAATAAACGCGGAATCATTCGTTAATGGTTTTGCGGTACAACGGAAAATTACGTGGGTGAAAATATTTTTTTTTTTTAATATTCGACAGAGAGCGACTCAGGTGGTGGACGTATGTCACTTTGTCTCACTAGGAAGATTCAAGGGTAAAATTATGGCAGCAAAACTGTCTGGGCATAGATAATGTACCTTTTTTAATTAGAGACTCTTTATGAGGGACGATGTTACGGGACGCGAATAAATCGCCACGGTTCAACGTGATTGTCGAGCGGAAGTGGCAGGACAGGGCGAAAGAAAGCGCGGGCTGTTCAAAAAGGCGTTAAGAAAAATAATTACGAGAGCGACGAGAAGATTTATCCGACGCATCGTTGAACTCGTGGAGATGCTCCTTTCGCTCGAGTGATTCTCTTCAGCTCGTTCGCGTTATCCTGAAGTATCGCGTGACGATAACCCTTTCGAAAGGTGCACCGGGTGCACCCGTTCATACATTTTTCACGGTTTCATACACCCCAGTGCATTTCTGCATTATGACAACGTTGCACTGAGACTTCGTAAAGCGTTATCGCGAAGAATTGCTAATTATTTAACGTGATAACGATTTAAGTATAGCTATACGTAGTAATTTGATCGTACGGTTTTTTGTATGCCTAGACGGATTTTTTTTTAACCGTAATAGTCACGAATTATGAATTTTAGTGCATTTTGTTACGTAACGTTAAATTATTGATTCGTGCTTATGTTCATGTGTTGTGCGTACAGGGTTATTCGCGGCAAACGCACCAGCTGAAGTTGGCCACAAATTGGCGATTTCGTAAATCGGAACAGTGCGACATCGTTAAGGAAATGAAATTTAACGTAAAAACATCGTTAGCTTCAAAATCTTTCATTCAATTGCATCTACGATCAGCTGGTGCGTTTCTAGCGAATAAGTGTGCGCGCGCGCGCGTGTGCGTAACGATGACGTCACGTCTTTGGTAAAAGTCGAGCAGGTTTTATGAAAAATAATTGGTTCTTACATTGTGCGCCATTTCAATAGCCTATTGCGAACATCTGTGTCTGCATGTCGAGTACGGCTGTGTATACATATAATGGCTGAATATGCTGCCACGAGAGATAACGGCATACGTGAGTTCAGTTTTCGAAGTGTACGTTACACGTAATATTTTTTTTTTTTAAATAGTCCAGCTGCTATAGTGCATTGCGACATCGTGTCTAGCGGGACACGAGTCGACTTTTTACTAAGCAGGCTACTTCGATCGGCTGTTCGTAAGACGCGCGAAATATATACATAGAGATTTAGGTGTATCGTCGGGCACAGGGTGATTCTGCTGCATTCAGGGTTACGAGCTATTTCGTTGCAGGGTAGCGCAATCGTAAAATTGCTACGGGTTACAGATTTTTATGGCCGCCCCTGATACTCTCGAAGAATTTTCAGGTACCTTCGACTATCTGGAAATTGTCAATCTGCTAACCCTTCGGTTTGGGTCGGTTCCTCGGTATGCGTCTGTTTTCCTTGATGCGTGTAGATGGTATATATCTGTATATGATTATTCAATAGTAACGCACCGCCTGAAGGTGGTTCTATCGTAGGAGTCAAATGTAGAGAGATAACTTCAGAGCAAGCTGCGTTTTGCCTGAACAGTTTGCCTGTATGTTTATGTACGTAAAATATAAATGGGAAAAGGACTGACGGAGGAGAGTGGGGAATCGATTGCTAATTGTAAGCAGAAGGAACGAAATAATGGGTAAAGAGACAGAAGGAACAGGAGACCGTGGGAGAGAGAAAGAAAGTTAAGACGTGGGAAAATATAATATTGGCAGATGAAAGTCTTCTTTCGATTTTTCTTTTCATGTTGTTATTCGACTTCTTTATTCTTGACTTCAGATTGTATCATTATATACATAAGAGACGTTCGTTGATCGACGAATGAAAATAGAGATAAAATTATTATAATTTTTATTTCATTCTAAGATTTTCAGTTTGCTTTGTGGTATTTACAAGAATTTTTAGTGTTTACAATGGTCCAGACCCATCGAATCGTATACACATATGTATGTGTATTTAAGATTTTACGTTGAATGGATAAAATGAGTTCAGGACACAAACAAGTTTATTTTCCTTTACTTGTATCTTCATGAATATGGTCGTTAATGAGAATTGATTAGAGGTTTAGTCATGGGGGTCGTAGAACCCCATAAAATAAATGTAAAAAGAAGGATGGTATGTAATATGATGCAGAGAATTCATCCGCACGAAATTCTTTTACATTGAAAGGAAATATTTTACGGTTCGTCGAATTACCTGAAAGCACGAAAAAAAAAAAAAAATGAAAGAAAATTTACCCTTAGTCGTCCCCAACGTCCACTCTACCCTTTGATCCTTTTCATTCCCGAGTGTTGGTAAGAACTGAAACGTCAAGCGGTACAACAGAAAATCCCCACGTCATTCGTGGATAAGTTCCCGATAAAGTGTGTGCTTCAAGTTTGACCCATGGAGCCATGTCCATAGAGTGATCTTTTATGGTCCACTTCTCCTCATTGGATACTATAATTAATTTTAAATTCCATTAAAATGTCCAGTTTAACGGTCAACTTGACTTATTCATTCATTTCACGTTGGTAATACCGGACGACCGAATGGTATTGCAGGTACCTACTAGTACCGTTAGATGGTAGCACAGGATTAGTTCCCTTTAGCGCAGCGGCAACACGTTCGTCGTAGACTACGTGGTTCATATGCTCATTCGAGTTCGTCGCACGGCCACCAGAGTGTGCTCGCGCTTGTGGCGTTGTAGTCAATCGATGCTTCCGATAGGTAAAATTTTACCAGATATGTTTGTGCGGGGTGTCAATCGATAGTTTCCCTAACTATAGTTCATCTAAGGGTCAGTGAAAAAGGTTTTTGGTAATAGAAAGTTAATAGATGTCTTTTAAAATCGTTCAGCGGGAAATTATCCGTAGCAACGTTTCCCCTCGTCAATGCTCTTTTACGAAAGGTAATCAATGGGTTAAACCATGATAGACCGTAAAGTGAGAATTATCATTGATTTTCGTTGATTTACTGCAGATTACCTTCGACAAGGAAGCATACCCAAGAAGAAACTTTGATACGGGTAATTATATTGACACGTACAGTCTAAGTTTTTGATTCAAAGCCATTTGACTCTGCTCTGTATCTACTATTAAACGTACGTTAGAATACCAATTTTTATTAGCCATTTTTGATCTGTCGCATGTTCGAGTACGTTTTTTGGTACAAAAGAGCTACATGCTGCTAAAGACGACATACTGATACCACGTACTTTGAATAACCCATGGGTAAAGTTTCGTCCTCGAGGACGAAAACCCAGAGCCATATATTCCTGTATGACTGATATCAATATTAAATGTCCACGACTGTTCCGTCAAGTGACGTTACTCCCTAATTGGGTTATCTCTCGGGATGAAAGTTTCGTGGTTTGAAATTTCCGAGCCCTCGCAAAATTTGCATATGACCCTTGTGATCAATGTTTGACAATATTTGGGAATATTTCGTGTACGCCGTTTGGCTGTGGTACAAATTCTATTGAGAATTGTCATTATTCCATATTGTGAAATTCCCAAGACAACGGCAGTATAAATTAACGACAGAATCATGGTTCAGGCAAGTTGGTCTCATATGAGAATTGAATACTTGTATTTACGTTATCGTATATCTATATAAATATAAAGTGTTCTTCTTGGTGGACCAACATCTCGTGTCTCGAGGATGCTGCATTCGCCAGATACATTACTTCCGATGCCAACAACATTCGGATTCACTAACGGAAGTCAACGCCACACTGGTCTCACCTAGAAGATTCATACATTTTTTTCAAGAAACTTAACCAGGTCTCTGGGCGGGTCTCTGTAAGCACTATGTGCTCTTATTAATATTGTGCTTTGCCGTGAACGTTCAGTGGTATAATTTCATGCAAATATAAACAATTACTTGCCCAGTGACTCCAACAGACCTAATTCAATTAGGGATATTCTCGAGAATTGCTTTGGGATATGGTACAGATTCCCCATAAAATTTCATTTTTTATTATTCACATATTCTACAAATTGATTTGCAAGTTCAATGTCCAGATAACGAAATTACGTTTTTTTTTTTTTTTAATATTTATTTATAATATTATTTTTTTAATTAACTCACCAATTTTATCTGACATCCCAATTGCACCAAAGGTTGCTTATCGCGTCTCCCAATTCTTTATCCAAGATTCTTCTTTAGGGTCTCTCTTCATTATTTTATCATCTACGAAGCAGCAGGAATATCCGACGGAATCCATAAAATCTCAATCAACCTCTTCTCCTTTATCTCTCTCTGTATGCGCAGATAACTGATCTCCGTAACAGATTACGTTGTGCCATTCTCATATATGCGAAGGATCAAGACATTTAGCAAGCATTACGTCACGTATGTGTTCAGTTTGGATATCACGAACCGATCGTATGTCCTATGTGTATATGTGTACGTACTGAGCTTGCAGTTCCCTATCATCCTAAATGCATATTCATGCATTTATACTGTTTGATAATGAAGGTTATCCCGGTAGACTTAATCTGTGACTATCCTTCTGTCGTATTATGCTTTTCCGATTTCTATCTGCATCCCATGAAATTTACCTGGCAAGCCCACCGTTACCTTATCGCGAGATGTTACGATTTCGTAGTCTAGAATCGCGTACAGTCCACCGCGTAATTACATAACTTGGAAACGAGTTTGTTCGAGCACCGTGCACCTAATCTCCAGGTTAAGGGCCGTGCACAACTTTACCAGGAGTGACTTCAGTTGCATGTAAATGCGCTGGGCTTCGACACGAGTCATGAGCTACTAGGAGCAGTACAGATGCTATACAGATGCTATATACGGAACTGCCTATACACCTTTCGCGGACAATCTCCATTTTTGAAACTCTCTCTAGTTCCTTCATTTTTCATTCCTCTGCTGAGGGAATTTTTTTTTAAGAGAAAATTCGTTCCGACCAACAGGATCATTCTTTTCAGCTATACTTCTGGTATAATCGACCACAGATCTGCCAACTTAAACAATTTTTTATTCTGGAATGACAATTTTTTTAGGCGGTGGACAGGGTTGGATTTTGGGGGAGGGGGGGGGAGGGAGATTTACATTGAAAATTATTATCCTACTGGGAACTACTTTGGGCATGTCTAACTTTCTTCCTGTTGGTATACACCTATGCCCATTCTCAAAGCTCGAAGGGCTTCTACTAGAAACGTATAGAACCTTCTTGAGCAAAACTCTTTTCCATTCCTGTACATATAAAAAGTATATATATACTTGCTGACGAATTCTACCCCAGTTACGTTTGTATTTTCATGTAAAAGCGAAAACCCTGGCATAAAGCCGGATTACGTTTGTCTTATAAAAAATTTGTAACGTGAAATTTTTTTCTTTATACAATTTATACTACTTAGCTGTTCGGTTATTATTTTTGTCATTTTAATTATAAAAACGTCAGTACTTAGCACGGTCTACCTACTTAAGTTTGACTCGCATCAAGGATGTTGGGTTAATGCCATCGACCTTTGTGCATCTACAACAGTATTGATTTATCGTTAAACCGAGACGAATCGATGAACTGAGAAGATACGACATTGACATCTCATTAGCGATCTTTACTATCTCAGTATATGTATCCACTCACGTGTCTAGTACAGATAGTCTAATCGACAGTCGGCAAACTGGGACTGGTTGTCAAGCCGCATTTACGTCACTGTTAACTAGACTATGCACCGGTTTAAACTATAGCAAACTGCGAGGAGACTGATTAAACCGCATTCTCAATGACGGCGGTTCTTGGTTCCGATTTTGAACGTTAACGAACGATCTTAGCCGTGACGACAATGTCACGTCAGAGTAGAATTCACGACGGCCACGTTCGTCGTCCTCATTAACGTCATTGTTTTCTTCGTTACCGACCGAGACGGCTGCTGGGATTTACGAACGCACGTAACCAGAGAGGCACGCAGTGAATATCGGTCGACAGTGCTGCCACACCCGATGAAACGGGTACTACATTGTTCTCGAGTTATTGTTCAATTATATGCCGAGTCTACAGCTGAGTCCAGTTTCAGTGGTAGCAACGGCATTGTGCTTATCTGTCGTAGACACAACAAAGCTCGCTCCAACGGGCATGTTTACATTGGCGCGCGAGGCATACCTGGCTTTTTTGTTCCTTCGTTTCCAGACCCTTCTTTTCATAATACTAGAAGACTTATATCAATTCGAATGACAGTCTTCTCGAGGGTCTCAAGAAGTCCCGACGTGCCGCTGGAATATTCCGTGTGCGCCAACCGACTCATCCGTGACGAAAGTCAGCCATGTTTTTCCTGGCAAACAATACCGGGACAGTTCCGCTTGTGCGAATGCCAAATGCACTCTTCTCTGCGACGGATATCTTATGCTAGGAAGGTTGGGTAAGGTCGGGAAGTCTAAGTGGGGAGGACACTGAGGAATGGAGTTGGAAAATGGCTCCGGGAAACGTTCGAACGATCCAGGTGGAAAACCGAAAAGTTATATTGGGTTTGAAGTGCTCTTAAAGGAATGCTCGATAAGGAGAACCCGGTATATACGTATATATAACCTATTATCCACTACCATTTACCGTGAGCGTATATATATGCTGTGCTGCGCGGATGTTATAACATGCAATTCGAACGGGATCAGAAAAAGGCGAACGAAAGTTCAGACTATGGCGACGCGCTGGTAACGAGGAGACGAAAGGTTCGGATCGTTACGCGCTTCGCTACGTCGGATGCACGTTAACTGAAGTTATCGATCACGTTTAAATATTCTCATCAGCTGCCACGAGTCTCTTTAATAATTCATTCGGAAAGTGTTGTACCGTCCATTTATAATGAGGCTCTGCGCGACCTGTCTCTCGTCTACCCAACTCTTTCCTTTATTTTCTTATCGTTACCTCTTGCTACGGTTCGGCGCGACATCTTTCTTTTGCACGTTGAAGCATCTTTACATTTAATGGAATAAACGATCGTGTCATTTACGTGGTGCCTTAATTTGTTTATCTCCTTTACAATTTTTATAACTAATCAAATCCCCTTGTATCTACGAGTTCTTAACAATTTTTTTTTATAAGGTGCACTCGTTAGGTGATCCTGCGAAATTTTTTTTTTTAATTCCTGCTGCTTCTATGGACGCGTCCGATTGACGAGGTGCTCGAACGTAGCGCGAGGAGGAGACAGAAAGTCGAATGAAAATCCTTAAGGTACGTCGAGGACGTGAGATAAGGGGGTTTCAAGGATATAAAAGCCAACAACCATCGATTAAGGGTAATCGATGTTAATGGAGTAATTCATGGGAGACACGCGAATTTAGCCATTGTCAAACTTTACGACACCCGGATACTCGGATCTTCAAGAAAAATCTGATAAGAGGCAGAACGAGGACGGCAACGTAAAAGATACAGTACGAGGGAGCACGAGGGGCTAAGCACAGAAATGAACCAGCGGGATACAAGGACGACAATACGAGCCCGTTTTCCCATTCGCTTTGTCTTTTATTGGGGATCTGATCGAGTCCCAGTGGAAATCAAGACCTGAAAATCGATGATTAGGATAAATTGAAGCTCGGATAAAGAATTGGGTGGTAGTCGAGTCTACTTTTATACCCGCTCAATTTCATCTTTCCAATATTGTCCAGGCTCTCGGTTATCTCGCTCTCTCTCTCCTACTTACTCTTTCACTCCGCTTAACTTTCTCGTCTCTCTCTTCCACCGTCCTGTTTCGTCAATTACCTAACCCGCCCATCCCTGCAATGCAATACCTACTTTTCTCTTAAATTACCAGACGCCTTCTAATTCTATAGCAACGAACCATTGTCTTATAACGTTTACCACCGTAACGACTAGTCGCAATGATTGGCCGCCATTGCTCTCCTTATCTCGCTTTATAATATTTGCCTCCCGCACACATCTACGAAATAATTCACAATCTCATCTAGAAATTCTTCGCTCGATTTTTATTTTTTTCTTTATTTTTATCGTACCACTGCCTTACATCATCGTGAATTATATCGAGAAAGTATCGTCTGGCCAGGAAACGGCAAGACCCATATGTACTTGCTGCTACTTACTCGGACTTGTATTTATATATATATACACGTATATACATACAGCCACTAGAATATATATCATCGATAGCGCATATCGATACTCATGGTTAATGCACTTTATTATATATATATATCGCCGCAGAGGAATCGTACCTACTGAATTCTGTACTCGTAGATAAGCCCCATGTTGCACCAGGTTCACTATATTTCCAGTGCAGTGCACACGGCTAACGTTTTTCCTCGTATCCTCCATCTTCCTATCCTTTCATCTGTCGCGTGTGACCTATGAACTTGCACTTTAGTCAAAAAGACCTTTGTCACTGCGCCAAAGCTCGCTTTACACTTTGTTGCCATTTACGTAAGTCAGATGCTAAATGCACTCAGATGCATATGTTACGTGCCTAGTTTGTACACGGTGTCAGCGTGATTGTCACTGTGCTTACGCGAAGCTCGTAAAAATCTGTTCTTCTATAACAAAGGAAGAGAAAAAGTGGTGGCTCACGAAAGGTATCGCGTCAGACTCGAGTTCGGGATGCTGAAGATGCTGAAGATCGTCGTTATAAGTGAAGTCGCAGATTGTCGATATAACAAGAGGCGCGATAGGTAGTCGTTGACTATATCTATACTGTACGGGTTGGCCGTGTTGACGGGTTCTGGTACTTGTATTTTTTTTTGTCAATTTTGGTTTTTTTTTTTGAACTATCTTAGCGAACTTTTTATCTAAAGATGCTGCTTCGTACCGAGCGATGCCGATGCGCGGAGGTCGGCTTTGATCTTCTCAGGATGGACTGTACTGGATGGATGTGCACCGATGTATCGGCTGGAAAGGGAGGCAATTCGTTTCATGAGACGAACGACGAAATTACACTCTTTGAACGGGGACAATCGGATCTTCGTATTGGATTCGTGCTTGGAAGGATGCACCAAGATTGTGGGATATTCCGTAGCTTTGCTACGTAGTCGCGTAGCTACAGGGAATGAGGTTCAAAGAGAGAATTAAGGATCTTGGGACGAATGGAGATGGGCTGTATTGGTACGGAAAGGCAATTGAAGTATTTTTAAGTACGGTACAATTTGGCGCTGGCTGTGGCTGAGCAAGAGCTTTACAATTTAGCCGCTAGCGGCGCCACTTGGTAATTCCTATTTAGCTCGTTGCTGGTATTACTTTCTTATTATCCATCGACGGGGAAACGTTTTTATTATGAGCTACGGAAAGAGAAGTTTCTTTGATGACCTTTTGCTAAAGTCATCGAAAAGTTTCCGAACGATTTCTTGCAGTTTACGGAAGCGTATAAACATTTTGAGGATAGATGGCGCTGTAGGTTTATTGTCCTTATGATTGATCTATCTGTTGGGCATAGGAGTTTATGGTTATGGTAATATAAAGTTTAACGCGTATACTGTGTATCGAATAGCGACAGGTGGCTGGATGGTAATTACCGTTTGCTCGTTAAATTAATCTACTAGGTGTCACAAAAGTCAATACGTGTTTTCAATTTTACGAGTGATTCGGCATGAATATTTGTGGTTTTTGATGTTTATATCGAAATTTTTTGTCTGATAATTAGACGGAGGATTTAGGAATGGCAGCTACTGAAGAAGCATTTTTTCTCCTCGCACTGCTCTGCCATCTGGCGGAAGATATGGGTAAATCTTTTGATTCGTGTTATCTTTTTTTAAACGTTAAAACTATTTTTTTTTTAACTGCATATACAATCTGTGCACACGCTTATTGCTAACCTCTGACGAATATCGCTCGCGCTATCTACCTTTGAATTAATATCACCTGTAATCCTGCCTAATAAACTTAATTAATGCTCCTCGCTAATTATGACTAATTACTCGAACTTTCGCTCCCTCCTAACCAATGTGAAAGGTTGCGTAGCTACCCGTGTGATGGCGTTGAGGTTCAGTCAACCGAAAGGGCTGGTGGTTGCTTGGATTGAGAAAAAGTTTAAAATGTACGAAGGAAAAGATCAATTTTTTTTTTTTGGAATTTAATTTGCTTTTGTTGAATACCTCTGGCAATTTCATTCCGCCCCGTTCGTAACGCTAGTTCTTGCGTAGATTGCGAGTAGTAGCGCTGATCGATCATATGTCACTTGACGCGGGAGTTACGTATTTTTTTTTTATTTGAGTCTCAGGCCGTATTTTCAAAATGAAATTTTCGGCTTTTGTGTTGCATGTTGCTGCGAGGGCAATTTTTCGTGACCTGCTTCCCGTAAAATTTTTTTTTCATTGCACAGCAACGTTACAACGCAACAAAACGTTACTGTACATGCTTGTATTGTTGTTGCGTAATATTGTACAACATATGTATATGTTGCATATGAAAATGTTGCAACAATTTTCTGTCTTATATTTATGTTCTTATATTTATTAACCATCCCATCTCTATTCACCAAAGGTGTGTACATCAGTGTATCCTCTTCTTCTTGTTCCTTATGGCTTTATGCCCTCGTAGAGAGCCAAGTGCCGGGACATCAGTGTATTATATGAAGCCAACAACGAATCCAGCAAGCTTCGAGGGTTATCAAAGTGATAAATTCGGTCTACAAAATTTTATCCCATTGACTATGCATACTACTATCTACAACTCTAAGTGATCATTTCATCAATTTCAGATGGACTTTATATCAAATAATTATTACTCGGAACTTTACGCGATGTAATAATTATTCATTACGCAATAATGATTTTCAATCTATACGCTAATTATTATTCCCTCAACCCTTAAAGTATTCTATTGGGTCAGCATTTATAAATGCGTAAAGTCATTTCATTTGATATGCATTCAATTCTATAAATGGACTTGATTATTCCCTTTCATCCCTGTACTTAAGAACCGTATATTTTTACTCCCTTTTATTCTTACCTCTACACGATTGTCTTGGTTATTTTATTTAATTATTATTACCCTCGCTGCCGCCATTACTCGATTATTTTCCGATCGATATATCGATTCGCTGCGCATTCGATTTTTTTTTTCCTTTAACCTCGACGCAGTTATTCATTTTGCCCAACTCATCCCTTTACTTAGTGTAACTTTTATCTTGTCATATAAATTCAAGGTCATCACCTACGCTGTATCTGAAAAAATGCATATGCGACAATTGCAGCGAATTCCGCTGACAAATGATTCCTATCGGCAGGCTGCACTTCGATAAATTGAAGTGTCTATCGGATTACGCATCGTTTGAATATAATAGAATCCGAATCACCAATTCAATTCTACAGCGTAATGTCAACCTACGTGAACTCGCGCGCTATTTATTTCATTTACACCGTATATATAGAATCAAATGGTATGGGCGTATGGAGGGGACAGTTTAATGCTTGCGGTGACGTCAGCTTGCTCATTAGCTAGATTGTAATTGGAAATTACCAATTGCTTTCTAATAAGGCCGACATAACGAGGTGCATCAGTGATAAGCTCGTTATACTTTTTGAGTTTCGAGAAAGACGATCGATCTTCTTGGATATGAAGGAACGAAGGAAAAAAAATTATGCAAACCCACTTAATACTTTGACCCTTTTTTTTTTAATTTTTTTTTCTTTTCTTTTTTTTTATTTTACCCTATTGCCTCGTCTTTCATCCTTTTACAGGCCACCATTTATCTCGGTAGATATAAGCTCTAATGTGTCGGTAATAAAATTGTCGGACCCATCTTGGCAGCGGCTACTGGCCAATCGCAATCATCTGCGTCATAAGGGTCTATATATTTAGCGATGCTGGCTAAGGCTTTGTTCAATCTATTTCACATCGACCTATATCAAGGAAACATATTTATAATGATCCTACACATGTGCATAGTACCTTTATGCTATGTTAGGTGAGACACCCTGTATATTATAAAATATATAAGTCTGCAGTCTACTTATTTTTGTAGTTTCAAATTACTCGTGGAATAGTCAGTAAGGGTGGCTTGTCTCGAATTAATAATCCACGACTGAGGAAGATTCTGAAATTTTTGATTGGCTCAGATTTCAGGTCAGGTGCTTATTATTATAGTTAACCGTGAACGCAGGAATACTATTTTAATCTAAGCGGCTCTTAGTCATATTTTCTTTTTGCTAAATGTAAATGAGAAAAAAATGAATATAGGATTTTTTAGTAAAAATTACAGATAGTTCTTATCTTCTTCCCAGAGCGTATTTCGGTCTTCTTGTATAGTTGGTGTCTGAGCGATTAGGTTCCTCTTCCACTTCGGCAGTAGAATAAATCTACACTAGGCAGCCGGTCTTGGTATCTTATAAACTTTGGATCTTTATTGAGCGGCGATAGACCTTTATTTAAAAATTTTTTTTTTTTTTAATACTTTAAGGTAAATTTATATGGATATTTCTCAACATCCGTTATTCGCAATTATTTTTGATGGTATTGCTTACACGTGAAATAAAGTCGGCCTATCGATTATCGTTAAGCAGGGGGAAGTTTAGTAAACAAATTTTGCAGTATTTTTAATTTTTCAAATATATTTGAAAAAAAATATGTAAATATGTAAAATGGGTCGTTCGCGCATTTTTTTATTTATTTTATTTTTTTTTTTTTTTTCATATCCGAGACTCGCAATTTTGTAGGTTCGATTCTCAGCATAAGTAAATACCGGAAGGAAGTTTAAATTTTACGTAAATGTTTCCCTTTTTCGTTGTTGTTCTTAGAAAAGAGACGGAGAGACAGTGGGAGCTGGGAAAAAAACAAAGAGAACAGAATCGATAAGGTATCAGGGTAGCGTATCGGTGAGCTTCGTTTTTATGTTTTTTTTTTCACTCTGTTCCTCCCCGTTCGGGGCTTGAATAAACGAGAGTTCGGTTCCGCCTGTTTTCTTTTCAAACACTTTCCGTCTCGAGGTCGGATATCACTTCTCTCCTCCGCCCTTGTGCCCTTAACGTCATGACATTTCCATAGTTATTTCCCGTCTCGAGGATTTTGCATATCGAGCTTCCTAGAGTTTGCAAGCTCCTTGCCGTGACGTTTTTCGACGAATTCGCAAATCTCACGACGCCCTTTCTGAAAAGCGCACGCAGCTGAGAGCTTTCTCGTATATCGTTAATGCATTGCGAGAAAAATCCAATTTTTTTCTAACCACCTCGTACAGAGATATTTTTTGAACGAAATTGAAAATCGAACTACGCAAGTTTGATATTTTTTTTATCAAGAACTTTAAACGCTTTATAAAATATATTTAATTACTTATACATTGGCATCGAGATATATCGATGTTATCGATATACGTAAATCCACCTGCATATCAGACTGTAAATTTGATTTTTAAAAATATATAATTTTATTTTAAAGTCACACGATAAAAAGCTGACCTATTATTTCTCTATTTTCTTTTACTTAATTTTTTATTTGTACTACGTATATTGTGACGCGTTTCCCGCTCGCAGGAAAAGTTCTCACACCTCGCAAGGCTAATTCGCTTCTAATTCGCTTTCACGCGTCTCGACCTCCATCTGTTCTATAACAAAAGATGTTGGATGCCAGATTCCGGAACAGGAACCACGTGTCGGTAAGTTCGTAATCAAACTGGCGGAGGCGTCGGGATTGCTTAAAAGGGTAGGACTGGGTCAACGACCACGAGACCCAAAATTCGAAATACAACGTGAATCTTCAATTCGCAGCGGACTACATTCGACCAACAAATACCCAACGGCTAACTTTCCGAAACTCGAAGACTAAATCAAAGTCAATCGCGGAGCAAGAAAAAGATCAAGACAAAGATAAAACATAAAGATAAGCTAAAGATATAATAAAGATCAGTGAACCCTGCCGAATCGACGGTCTCTCGTGCCCATTCGTAAGCGAAGTGAAATTCAAAATCTCAAGGGTCAGCATCCGTCTAAGCGCTACGTGCACGCGTGGTCAAACGAAACGAAATGGAAAAGGGAAGTTCGCACGAAAATGCGTCGCTCGCCGAATAACTTCCTTGTTCGCGTAATCCGACAAAAAGAACCTCAAAGGGCAGCACACAGGCTAAATCGTTAACTCGCGTGCTACGTGACGCCATCACGCGTCACCCTCGACGGTCCAGACAGGATTAATGTTCCAAAAGATGGCACGCCTGTTTTCGCGTGACGTCGTACCCCCACCCTTAGGCCTATCGACGCCGATTCTTCCTGCGAAGGAACCACGGGCCAATTTTGGAGTGTCAATCGAGATCCCATCTTCAAATACAAATCCGCAGGCAGCTTCCTCCCGGTTAGCGTCGCAGTCTCGTATCGCTGCGTGAGGATGCGCCAAGCGTAACCTGAGCTGGAACCGCGAGCGAACGCTCTGTGCGAACTCCGGCAGAGTACAGAGTAAAAACGAAAAAGAATAAGAAATCGCATCATAATTATCTAGGAGGCCTTACGGTCGGTGGATCCTGCCTGGACTCATATGGTCATCTGTCATTTACATATTTCCGACATATGTCCTCCCGAGGATAAGACGAGTGCTATTCACTACGTCATAATACATTTGTATATGTATTAGTCTACACATAGACTGTAGAACAATAGCACGTTCGTTCACACTTTTCAAATCTCTGTAAATGTCATGCATCCGCATGAAGAAGAATAAAAAACTTTTTCGTGTCTGTCTCTGTATCTGTGAAATGACTACGGGCCATGAGCTTGAAGAAGTTTCATCCAATTTTATCCGAGTACTTCTCGAAGTTTAAGATCGTCCCGATCTCATTTGTTTTGAAGTACTCAGTTTCAAGAGACTCGTATCTGGTCCAGTATGCTCACCGTGCGTGACGATGGTCTTTGCTTATTCCAAAAGGCACGAAACCGCGCGACTTCGCATAAATGCGAGATCTTGAGTCTTCTCGAGGATTCTTGCTATTCCGTTGCACGCGACTTGCGATGATCCTCGAGATCCCATCCAATTTTGACAACGAGGAGACTGAAAGATCGATGACGCTGTACCAACAGTGCCCTGATTCGCATACATATACAATACGATTTAAATAAATATTTGTCATGTTTATATTGAACTTTTCGCTACAAAAAAATTTACCTAAAATATAGAAAAAATTAAATCACATCGATGCAATAAAAACCACCATATACGGCATATTATAATAATCCAATACCTGCACCAATTAGGTCAATTCTCATTGGGCGACGTTACAAAATTTTTCGAAGACTCGCAAACGATGCTGTAAGTACCAAACATTACCTAAGTACCTGTACAGTTTTTTACGTGACGTCACGATTCGTACGGAACGCCGAACGACATGGAACGACATGAGCCTGCGTTAGTGTCCGTTGTAAAGGAACCCGAAGAAGGGAGAACTGATAACACGTGTACCATTAGGTCTGAACTTCTACGTGTATCAGTAACGAGTGAAGTTGGCTATCAATCATACGAGGCTCTACTTTTACTCATAAATTTCTATCAAGTTCCCGTTGACTTGTACAATGAAACGGAGTATCGACGTCACGACGCGCCATACCGAATTCTGCGTATGAGAGATGACGAAGAAAAGCTCAGGGAAGAAATCGTTAGCGCCTATTATGTTAGCGAGGATAACGAGCTTTGGTTTGGCCCGGTCGAGAAAAAAAACACATTGGGCTTATGGCAAATCCCCAAGTGCCGATGCTTTTTCTCAAGGACTCGACACGACGCCCCGAAACCATGACTGATCGATTATTCGCGGTGACTGGGTAGGATCTCGCGGCTTGTTTACCCCGCGGTGATCCACGTGGGCAAAGTGAGCGATTATTTGTCTTAGAAATTAGGTGCTGACAAATTGGTACCAATTGGAATTGGAAGTCCCAGCGCTGACAAACATTGACCTTTGATATTAGCAGTCGTCAATTGGAATCGGGAACGAAGGAACGTTGGGAACGTCGCGTCTATTGTTACTTCGAGTTTGACGTTAATCATTGATTATCTTCTTTTTTCTATCTGCAGGCCTTGTTTTTTTTTCTCTTCTTCTACTTCACGACTCTTCAAATCTTTCCTTCTGTCGTGTTGCCGTTTGACGCTTGAATCACCGATAAATTTGTGCTCGACACCCCGACGCTACTGGGAACCCTTCGCGTTGAAACTACCCCAAATGCGGTAAATAACTCGGAAACTCGTGGATCATTTCGCGTTCCTTCGATTACAGGGACCTTTCTGCGCCCTTGGATGTTTCCGCCTTGCGTCGAGAGAGCAATTCGTGATTCAATTGAACGCGAGGAACGTTCGAACGATCAGCACGGCCTTTAATCTTCCCTCGTGAGTTCTGAATTCTCAGATTTTTTTTTTTTTCTTCACTCGCTAAAAGGTATCGAGTCTCTGTAGACAAATGACATTTTCGCGGAGATTCCTTTGCATCCCTTGTACCTACAAATTACGTTTGATTCTTGAAATATTGTCTTTTGAATAAAACTTGGATTTTGCATTACGTGCATCCGGATGCTAAATTATCCGACCGTCTATCTGTCTGTGTATATTGATTGATGAATCCATTACGCAATTTACATGGAGGGGGGATACGCATACGGTAGATCAGACAAAAGTTCAAAATCCAACAAAGGTTCCCTTAGCAAAATTAATCCTTTTCAATGACGTTTTGCTTAAATCGTAATCGACGGTTAACCCACGAATTTCCATTAATTTACCATTAGCCATTTTTTAAATCTTTTTGGAAAAACACTGCTACTATAGTAAATTTTGCTAATGATTGTTCCGCCTGACTGCCAGCTGGGTTGTTGTATTTCGCTTTGACTCTCCTTTTTCTCTCTTTCTTTAATGTGTTTACAAGAGTCTGGATTTTGTGTGATGCGAACACCGATCATATATGTATACCGTACCCAATACCGAATATCCAAATGATTTGTTCGTTTTACCAAAGCTCGAAAAAGATCGAAATAAAATTGCAGTATGTTTTACGTTCGGTTAATATTTACCAGCTGAATAATTCACGCGTGCACATTGAGTATACACTGTGGCGCGTTTACGAATTCAGCAACTATCGGATTGGTCCTGAACGATGGAGCCATATGCGAACTGAAAAATAGGTCGAAGAATTTTGAAATTGAAAAACTGAATATTTAATAATATAATCAACGTACAGAACCGGAAACGCGTTATGCAAAGTTTCGTAAACGTTTGCCAAAACGTCGGATGATATTTAGATCCTCATTTTCAGGGTAAGAGCGTGGATCCAAGCATCTTTCACGTGTATCACAACTTTCGTACGTACCTACTGGCGTCTCTCTTTTTGTGCTTAGCGAACGGACGGGCGTAGTAAGTTTTCGGAGTTACTTTACAGTAATTCGTGGCAATTGGGTTGGAAGAGTCGAGACTGGAAAATTGGTTGGGCACGATTGTGTCGCGCAGCCCGTAAGAAAGGAAAACGAATCAAACGATATAGGTAGGTAATTAACGGTAATGTATTTTGTGCTTCCTCGCGCTTTTAATTAATTCCTTCTCTCTTGTTTGGTCTCTCCCTCTCTCTCCCCCCTCTCTCTCTGTCTCTCTCTTTCTATTTTTTTGATTCGTGCTTTCCGTCCCTCTCGTTCAGTTGCTCACCGGTTAATACGTTTTGCTCCTGAGTTATATGGCCGGAAGGGGCACAGCAGCCAGCTATATTAACAATTAACGTAATGACGCGGAAATAATTTTTAGCCACTAGACTCCAGGCGAACTTACGGCAGTTATTAAATTTTAGTCAGTGGCGCCACTGATTTCGATATACCTAAAGCTTCAGGTTTCTATCTGATGTGATGTGTACGTTTATGGTTTCGATGTTATATGTATAAGGTTAATTAAGATTATTATTAGTTTGGATACGATCGGCTTGATTTCATTTAAGTGACTAATTTTTTTTTTTTTTTAACCAATTTTATGCAGTGCATCCAGATATGCATTAATTGAGGATAGGATGTAGCCGAGTTTTAAGTTTGCCTTTGGTTTAGGCAAATCGTTAAATGTTCAAGTCGATAGTTGAATAATTACACTCTCGACGAGCCCTAGGGAAATTTCTAGTAAAATCGTAGTTGGGCGCTAGTAAACTTTGGTAATGGTAGCTACTTACACTATCGCGCTTACTAACTTGGTTAAACTAAATGATGAGTGAGCGCGATGTTTCGGCATAATTACGTTTAATCCACGTTTGAATTATTTTTGGATACTTATCAGAATTCTTTTTCTGAGTTCGTTGTTCAACGATTTTTGCCAATTGAGAATAAAGCAAAAAATCGCTAGAGGCAGCAGGTTCTACGAAATTATGGGTACACTCGAAAGCGTAAATTTGAAAAGTAAAATCGAAACGGAAATTGGGAAAGTTCTTAAACTGAAACTTCTGCTCGACTTTTTCAGCTTAATGGCTGTTGCCAAACTACGGAAAAACACTAGTCGATTTCAGGAAATTTCTGCAGGAAGCTGCAATTGCGTATTGTATTTAATGAATGTGGCATAGGTTAACTGCGATGCCCTGGGCGTAACCGGAAGCTGCCAATACGATAATGGCGTCTTGGCTCCAATAAAAAAAGAACCAAGACTGCAATCAGCAAATACTTGAGCAAAATTTTTTTTCATTTTCTTACCGTATACGTAGTTTTAAAACTATCCGATAAAATATCTCGTAACGATATTTCTCGAAAACCATAATCTCTGTATATGAATAACAAACATAAAAAATTAAATGCATAAAAAATAAGCCATAACAAAAAAATCCAATTTACTCATCGATCAGGTGCGTCTATATCGTTTTGCAAAATTTAAAAATTCAGTTCAGTTTTTTTCGGTACTTGTAACCAATTTCGGATCAAAACCGGTTGTACACGAATCCGGAAATAGTCCTCGGTAGATTCCGGAGGATTTCGTGTATATTCGGGATTTCTCATACATGCACGCTTAGGTAGTATCAGTTACTGTGCTATAACTATTACGTAATAATTAACGAGTTACAAGATTAGGGTTATTTTACGACCAGGTTTTCCTTAAGGAGGACTGACACAATAAGGGATGCTTTATGTACGCAAGGGTAGCGTCACAATTCCGGCGTCACTTCCGGCAAAACTTCACCCGCAGCTAGATAAACAGTAATGCTATGAAACCGGATGTGGTACGGGGACGCAAAAATATAATTCTCAAAGTAAATCGTTAATTGCCTGCTGCTGCGAGAGATTGCAGAAATATTTGGGGTAGGAATCACCGCAAAAACATTTTCCACCCTGTTCTTGTATCATACGCCGGGCAGTAAAGAGGGCGGACGCAGCCGAGTACAATGCTGTTTATGTGTCGTCATTTCCCTTTTTCACCCTTCGGAACCACCCCGACCCCTGCAATCTCCCTGCTAAGGGTAAAACATATTTTAAGAAACTACAAATTGTCTTTCCCCTCGTGAATTCCAGCCTCGATGGAAACGGTGTACATACATCCCCTGTGTATACCATATGTATACATATGTTACTATCTATACTCGTCTACCTATGTATCTACGTATGTATATACAATACCTGCCTATACCTATTGCTAATAGATATAAGGGATAATATCAAAATATATTGACTATCCCTCAAACAGGTAACCAATGAACAACCCGTATCAGGTTCTGCGTCAGATTAATCTTCCACCTGTCTTGTGGGCTAAATTTCGAAATACCTCACGTTAACTTTATTTTGCTTTGTTATTGTATAATCTCTTTCTCCTGGGTTTTGTTGCTGTTGTTGCTCTCCACCGAGATACAGAAATCCACTGATTCATTCGTGTATACATTTTTTTTTTTTTACTTTTGCTTTCCCTGCTTTTTATGCGCGTTCAACTATTTTTCCTTCTTTTTCTGTCATCCCACCCGCTACATCGGTACTGCATAGCGGCTCGCGAACTCCTGCGAATATATCGAGATTTACATGGTGCACTTGGCGTAACATTTATTACGTAAGCCCTGGGATAGCCGGGAGGATTTCTGAGCGTCGGCGTTAAGTTATTGCTGCCGTTTAATAAATGGGAGGAATGGAGGAAGGCGTTATGCAGATCATTGATTCGGACATTATCGTGAAATTTATTTTACCTCGATGAATGTACATGCATGTATACTTTTTTTTATACTTATTTTCTGTTCTCGATATAGGGAAAGCCTGTGAGATTTTATTATTTACTTTGAGAATGATACGTGGCGTAATTTTTGTCTGTTGAAACGTTTGACCACGGGTTAGAGATAATCGAATACGTAAAACTCTGTTCACATTGGGGCGATTGCTCGGCTATGACGTACAATTCCAATTTCATGAATTATACGGTTCCAAAGATTTATCAAGCAATTACTATATAATCGTATCATTACCGAACTAATTATTAGAAATGTCAATTATGATTCAGCTTAGCAGGTAGGTAATCATTTAACTAATTACTTATTAAGATATTTTAATACGTTGTCAAATGGCATGAAGCGATATGATCTGTGACGTAATAATTTTTTTTTTATAAAATTTTTAGGTATTGTGCGACGATCGATCTGGAAATATTGATTGGAAAAAGTATCTCAGTTATTAGGCTGTGAGTTAGACTCTGTCATTTTAATATTATTTTTTATCCTAGACAATCACGTAGTACGTATACACATATGTGTTAGCTATTCATCTGGTTCTCTCAATCCAAATGGTTTATTTGATCCATTCACCAAATACCAAACGTGCTCTGGCAAATAGCCCATTGCGGATACGTGCAAAACTAGAATTGCGCAAATAACGTTGGACGCATTTATCGACCTCGTCCACTTCTGTCCAATGACAGCTCCTTTCAATCCTTTTGATTATCATTTGTCATACTCGATAACATCGTGATATCATCAGTAGAATGAGCTTCCGTTGATCGACAGTCGATCATTTTTTTTTACACCATGTATGTGTAATTTACTCGTGCGAAAGGTCGTTCGCAAAATGCGAAATCGATTATGGCAGGAGCAAAGTTTACGAAGTGGTTTGTGAGGCGTAAAATAAAATTTTTTAAAATGAAAATTGAAAGAAAAAAATCTCACGCCCCTTGATTCTGGCGTATGCACGAGAGAGGCGAGTAGATTCGCGATAGGAATATTCAAGCGGGTTCGTGCTGTAGTTTTTTTTTTTTTATTATGTATATTTTTTGAATTCTGCATCGTCGACGTATTTTTGCATGGCAAGAAAAAAATTCGCAATCCAAAGGACCGCTAATGAATAATCAAAATGGTTGTCACATGGGAACTTCGTCGCTCTCTGAGCGGCTGGAATTTTTTTTTAACCTTCATTGTTAGCAATTTTTCGCGTGGGCGCGTAGGTATTTATGATGTCGCGGTTCGTCGACATTATGAATGGGACACACGTTATTGTAGAGTACAGTACGACGTATTTGGTAGTTCATTATGATTATTATGGATATACGCTAAAACAGATTTTATACTAATACATTTCTGCTGTTGTATTTAGGTATTTTTTTTGCTTCGAGCTATAAAAACAAAAAAAAACAACGAATACACGCGGGTGGAGATTTTTTCACTAGGAATTTCATAGGGAATCTCGTTTCAATAAAGTTACCATATCCTGTGCTCATCCTTTGCTCCTTAGACGTATACGATAAAGTTGCTGCACCCTGCGCACTGATGCACTATGCTCGCGTGTTTAAGGCGGTGCTCAAAAAGGAACTAGGAAGAATTTAATGCTGTACGCTCAAAGTCTTGCTGCATTTTCCCTGTTGCGTCGCGACCCATTTACCGTAGTGGGTTCTAGAGTCAGTGTCTTTAAGAGGGGCCATTATATTGTGGATTTCAATGTAAATGAGTCCCCTGAATTTGACACTGATATTACATGATGATCCAACTGTAAATACCGTATAGCTGTATCAGTAGCTGTATGATACAAGTGGCAGCCATTTATCAGCTTTTCATAATTAATTCGATTCTTTGAATTTATAAATAATACGTCATAGAATTGATATAGAAACAAGCCTGATTAGTTAACGTTAATTACAATTGTGTACTTATTACCGAGTCGTTTTCGGCAAAGGAACAAATTTCACGTATAAATATCAGCATACTAATTGCTGGATAATATTTGACGTAACGTCGTATAAATCATTTTAAAATATCTAGCGTTGGCTTAATGTTTCACGAAATTCCTCGAGCAGTTTAACAATCGCTGAACCACTAGAGCTAACGTGGGAACGTTATGAAATTCCAAAAACTTTGGATAACAAATAATTAATCATTACAATAATCATTAATTTATAATTGCGTTATTACCACATCAATTAGACACCTTATATTGCGTTAGCGGCGGGAGGGATCCTCCTGCGAATTTCAATAATACTAATTCAAAAGAATCTCCTGATCGTTAATTATTCGATGAAACAGAGTTTAAAAAAAGAAAAATAATTTACACAATAATTAATCCTTCAACGATTATTAATAACCGTAACATATCAAGCGTTTCATTTATTCGGGCTTAATGACAACGTATCGTACAACCGAGGGTAGGGGAAGGGAAATTGTTTGATACGTTGCCATTTGTTATAATAAATTTCTATATAAAATTATATAATTTTTCATCCTGGAAAATTTCGAAAATTCTACGTCAGTCGACCTACCGTTATCACAGTACACGCGATAATGGTTGAGAAACGATATAATCTCCAGGTATTGTATTATCCTGACAGAGCTCTCTAGACAGATTCTAATACATTGCACAAGATGTATAGCGTCGGAAGGTGTACAGGCTAAGATACCGGATTAAGGTTTAAGGAAGCTCTTTATAACTATATATATATATCCTGGTAAATATAGGATATATATACTATATCTATACCAAGCGTGAGCATTATTGCCTTGTATCTATAACTATATACAGTGTATCTATAAGATACATCCGCCAAGGGAAAATTCGAAGGTCAAGATATCCCTAGGGGACAAGTATGATTCACCCTTAATTATCATTCAAATTATCTCCTTCGAGGATCAATAGAAACCCCATCTATTTCCTCCCCGGAAGTCCTTTCCGCAGTCCTTAAAATCTTAACGCAAGTCCAACAGTGGCGAAAATCGTTAGCCGAGACCAATAAATATCTGAAATATACTGGATGACCGTAAAGTAACGTCTGCTTTTAGAGCTGATAATCATTTGAAGTGACCTAATATTAAGCTGGCTTATCCGCCGCGAAGAAAGAGATGCGAGTCTCTTTCAACTCTTTCCTCCCTTTTACACCCTACATTGCGCGGCAGGGATTTAAAAAAAAAAAAAAAAAGCGCCACACCCTTCCGGGTTATGCGGTCCGTGTACTCTAGAGCTTTTTGTTTTCACTTTGAGCTTCTCGCCGGGAATGGCAGATTTCCAGAGAGATTGGATTGTTGCGCTAGGCCAAGGTGTGTCTATGTATATCTAAACCACTCCGAAGCCGCAGCTTACTGGCTCTGATATAAATGGCTACCCGAGCCCCACGTGTCTGTAGGTGCTAGATGAAATAGCTGATACAAGGTGCGCGCGCGGTATACTTAAAGAGATAGCACGTCAATGAGTCTCTATAGTACATAGAAGGGAGAAGGATAGAAGCAGGTTCTTTGATCTGACCACCTGCGGCGGTGTTAGACTCCCTTTATCTTTCTGTATCGTGGACGGAATTCCTCCGTGGATAACGGCAAACGTCTGCGTTCACGTTGTTCCTGCTGTTGCGACTGAGGGGGGCGCTGGAGAATGCTGGTTCTGTTGGAGCAGAAATAGAGGGTTGATGCCAGAGCTGGTGCTTAGATACGGTAAATGCGCATATACGTATATACTGACTTGCAACAGTAACGGACTGGGATAGTCGTGCCGTTTGCTTGATTATATGTATAAGGTTCCTTGATTTTATGCCGTGAGAATAATTGCCCGGGGCAATTAGCGTGGAAGCGTTGAAAACGAATCTTAATCGTATTTTCCAGTGCAGCGTTTTCGGCTGGAAAATATTTTGTCCAAATTATAGATTATACATTTTGGATTTCTGGCAGTGCCACATGTGCGTATAAGTGCGGTGCTATATGTATATATATTTTCTTGAAAAATTCATTTTGATTCACTCGAAGTGGTTTTCCTTTTTGACTGTGGAGCAATTAAGGAAATTCCGTGACGTTATACCATGGGTACAGTGCTCTTGTATTTTGTACAAATTTTCTCTCTGTTTCTTTTGCTATTATTTCTCTTGGCTGGTACGTATATTATTTTCTCTTGTTTTTAGCTCTCGTTTCTCCTTGTGTACTTTTATCTTGGCTTACGTATACGATGCTGCCTCTTTCCAGTGTCTCCTACGTTAGGGAATTCTTCGATTCTCCGGAGAAAACTTTCCTGATACTAAAAGTTAATGCGCGTCTCTGCACCGTCATGTGCAAGCTCTTTATTAAGCTTGATAAACGTGACGATAAATAATTTAAATAATACAGTCGTCCCCGTCAACCTATTAGCTTTACTATTTTACTAATTTCGCGGTTCGCTGGACCAGCTTATCTTGTCTCAAGTTATTCTATGGAGAGTGCTGAAAACTCGGAAAGTCAATTTTGTTCCTTCGTCCGGGATCCATGTTGCTTCCTGGTTGCCCGATTTTACATTTTGCACTGTCAACCTTATTTATTTATAAAACGTTAAGCTGCGATCGTCAGCCTCTTTTACATTCGCGTCCCGTCCCCCAGACTCTTCTTAAACTTTAATTAATCTCATTCCTACTTCCCTTTTCTCTTTTTTTTTTTTTTTTTTTTTCTTTCATAAAACAAAACGCCGAGCTTCCACCGGCAGACTTTCGCGTCGATTAACATTGCGAACTGATTAAGGAACGGGTTTCGTAATGATTTACAACGAGGCCAATTAAATTCTGCTCTCAATCGGGAAGGGTTCTATAGACTCTTTAAAGCAATATCACGTCATATTAACATTCTGAATTTCGAACGATTGCAATTGCTAATTGATTCGGATAATTCTTTATTGATCGCTTCTAATTATCGTTATATTTATTTTATGAAAAGTAAAGGTTCAATTAAGTCTTCGATCGACCAGTCATTTCATTACATTAACTGTATATTTAATTTTGTAATTTTCTGTAACTGCAGTATCTATATACTATATGTGTGGGCGTGTGTGTATGTGCTTTTGTGCGTGTGTACGTTTTACGAACAGTCGTTCATTGAAATTGGCGTGAAGAATCTGTTACGATCGTATTGAATATTTGTTATCTATTCGCTGCATCGCTCCAACACTCAAGTGCAGGTAAACATTCATCGTATTGGTCAACAGGTTAAAATAACCGATAACCGATATATATTAGTCAATAGACGGAGACAATATAACGATACAAAGTTTTCAATAAAATCAGCGAAACCAGATTGAACAACGTTGAACGGTGTATTCATGGATTTTATCTATTTACCCAATTGCCTGTTCGGCCGATAAAGCCATATTAATTCGCAACTCTTTTGCGATAGGCTGTAACGTCGGTATAACACTGCCGATTCAATTGTCCCGTCAAAAGACTGTCCCGAGATTTTTTTTTCCGAAAAGCAGCTTATCGTCCCGGCTGTAGTCAGCAATAGCGTGCTGGATCCCTGGATAGTCGGTCATTCGACCTAGGAATTTGAGTAGTTCGAAAAACAAAAAAATAAAAGTCCCTAGCGTAACTCTATGAGGAAAGTGGATTGGTAGCGTGTCTTATGCTTTATATAACTAGATATATGTATATGTATAACAGACCACTGACGTCACGTCTATGCTCACGTAACTTCGTTACACCATTCTTCTTCCGGAGTGACGCAGCATCCCGAAACAGGATGAGCGTTTCGGGCAGTTCCGCTCTTTTCCTTAAAGTAAACGAATGTCTTCGCGATGTTAACGACAAAACGCTGCGGAACACGCAATATGCTCTGCAAGTTTAATCCAAACTGTGTTGCAGACTGTACTTAGTATACTGTACTGTATACCATAGTATAACATCGTTATTATTGTACCATATACTAGGATATGCTGAAACTCCAAGTGACTGGATGTCGACATACATGCGACGAGAAAACCAGGAAAGAGACTGTATCTCGTGGAGTTGGGATAAAAAGTGTTCAGCTTTTTGCTGTTGTTTTGATTGTCTAAAATGAGGGAGCCTATACTATTTTTTGTTCGACGGGAAGCTCCTTTGTGCACTGGTTTAATATACGTTGGCAGTGCGGATTATTATTAAAGAATTTACACTTGAGTTTGTGGGAATATAACAAAAGTATAGCGTCGCAACGATAACGGAATATTATAATCGACTATTTGGAAAGAGGATTTAGCTGTTATATAGTTCATAAATTTTAAGATTTCGCCATTGGTTATGTTAACATTGAATTTCATTTCATGTCAAACCTATCGTATAGGCCTGTTAGCTCAGCTGGTTAGAGCGTCGTGCTAATAACGCGAAGGTCGAGGGTTCGATCCCCCCACGGGCCACGTTTTTTTTTTCTCGCCAAAACAGCTATTTTACTTAATATCGCAAGAATTTTTATGCACAATCAAATACAGAGATGAATTTATTCGCAATAAATATTTGCGAACAATGCTCTGTACGTTTGTATACAATTTCAATGTTAAAATCGTAAGAGTCTATAGAGTCTAGCGCTGCATAATGTACGACTAGACGTAAGAATATCAATTTCTCTTTGCTATACTTTAAGAATTTAATAATATACTGTATAAGAAATATTATTAATTTCCATTTTTAAATATAGCTATATTCGGTGCATAGGAAAGATTTAGTACAAATATGAGCTATACGTTATATCGAACCGCTGAGCTTCGAAAATTATCACGCGAACCTTCTAGAACTTTGAGAAACTATGACGACGAAGACCTAGATTCTCAAAACTATGATGTCGAACAGAACTTCGAAAATCATGACGTTGGAGTTTGCTAGAATCTGAAAACTATGACGAAGAATTTTTACACACGGTATTACGCTATTATTCTCCTATACTTGTGCCAGATTTGGGTCATGCGTTTGGGAAGTATTCACGTGGTATGCAATAGACACAGAATTTCCGGGACGGTATTAATTAGTATTATTGCGAATGACGTGTGCAGTTCGCTTTCTACAGTTGATTACTGTCCTAATGAGCTTTTCATTCGTGAACTTTTCATTCACCCAGGTATAATGTTAACAACTGTTGAAGAACTTCCGTCACGGCAACACGACTGCGTACGTATCGCAGCGCAAATATGAGAATTGTTTTCGTGCAACTGTATCTCGTTACGTTTGACAATATGGATTGAAGTGGAACGATCCAATGGCTCGAGCGTTACGGTGCTTTCAATTAATTCGTGATACTTTTTTTTTTTTTTTGTTGTAAACGTTGTTAAAACAGGAGTTTTCACAAAATTCTATGTACGATATCGAACAGTTGCGACAATGGTGGGAATTACAACATCGGCAAATAAATTCCAGCCTGGGGTTATATCTCTGAAACTAAAATCCGATAATGGTGGGAAAAAAGTGACTTTTGAAAAACTTCGAAAATTTTGTATTCAATGGTGTCGAAAAAATTAGTGAATTTATTTATATATATAAACTGTTCGTGTCTTTACGACAGATCGATTTTATTCGCTATGTATTACGGACTCTCATTAGACTCTGACGATGGGATCGACGGAAACTGTTGAAAACTTATTAGCATGAGGTGATTGGTCTCCGTTTCTCCAGTGTCCGTTGAGACCAAAGAATCGTGGCGGCCATCTTTGTTTTTCATTATCCACCTTATTTCTTCTTAATCCTTGTTATATTTAGCAGCATACTCAAAATTTGGTACAGTCTCGCCCAAGAATTTCGAGGATATTACGAGGTCGTTTTAAGGGTTGTGGTTTTTTTTTCTCTCTCTTGTGATTGGCTGTTGCGATTGGTTATATGTATAAGTCGAGCGTAAGGCTGAATTTCCTTCGCTCTTATAGGCGTCTGCAATCAGGATTACAAAATCATAGAGCCCTAAGGTACGTCGTCTTCTTTACTTTTCACAAGAAGGATCCAGTAACAGTTTACCTTTTAAAAGATCCTCGTGGGTATATTTTTTTTTTTTCACTGTGAATCTTACGCTGTATAATTGAGAGTCTCTCGTTATACGCGCGAGAGTGAAATTTGTGGTGAGATTCTGAAAAAAAAAAGATGGATAAAAGAAAATGATCCTCGCTCTTAAGTTTTACGATAAAACCTTGTCGTCATTCTCGTCATGGTTGGTCGCCATTAAACGGTATAATCTGGCTTGGCGAATCGATGCTTCGCGAGCTGCTTGAAATTTTATCACCGACGCCCGCAAGTCGTGCGTCAGCGAGAACCCCTTATCAGCCTAAGAAGTGTATCTTTCGTCTTCGACTATCGGGTAATTAAGAAATGAAAATTCACCGTGAATTAAGCGACGGAAGCGTCGATTAATATTTCTATGGTGGTGCGCTCTCGCGGATATTGCCTGAACTCGATAAGTCTCGACCTCATGGCAGGTACTTTTGTTTATAATTATTATCCCAAAAGCCAGGTCGTACAGGCAAGAACTATTTTCAATTTTTATCTTGTAAAAATTATTTTGACCAAATTTTGAAATTTTTTTTTTTTTTTTTTTTTAAATAATTATTCTTTTTATTACGAAAGACGAACAAAAATTCATTCGTCGGTGATTATATTCGTCGAATGCTGCTTTAATTGTGCCTTAAACGTGCTTCGTTATCCGCTCGAGAAGTGTTTCTTTATTTATTTTTTTTTTCTTCCCTTTTGAGAAGGGTGACGCTGATTAGCAAAAATGAATGAAACATTAGAAAAGTCGAAGCTGCCCGATAATGGCCTCGTCGTTAATTCACGTTTCACAAGCAGTAGGAAGCCTGTTTTCCACGCTTAACGATCGTCATTTACATTTGTAACTTTGAACTGAAGTCATATCGTATTCCAACTTTGATCGCTCATTACTTACCGACTAGTTGGAAGACTGAAGAGTATCTGGCGAAGGTGGAAGGTGATCAGTCAGAAAGAAAGAGTGGAGAAATACCAATAAAACTGAAGTACCTGAGACCCCTTTGATGCGCTGCTGTAGCAACAGTCTAACGAACGACTGACATTTCTATGCATTTTGCTTTATAAAGCGGCGGTAGACAATTATAATTAATATTTAACAAAAGTATCTTTGTATCAATTTATACAAAATAATATATAGTGAAACAAACTCGAGGGGAAGGAACGTTTTATAAATTCCAAAGTATATCAAATTTTTTTATCAATATACGAATTTGAAATTTTCTTTAAATTAAGATATATTTATTATATGCACGTGCTTATACGGAAATTTATTAGCGTCGTAAAGAGACTCGACAGATTGATCGTTGAATCCTTATCAAATTATTTTCTCTTCGCTCCACACGATTGGCGTGATTCTTCAGTTTGAGTTGAACGACTTTACATTTTCCTTCCTTGACGCCAACTTTCCTTCTTTCAATGTGTACAAGTTATAAACTCAACTTATTTGACATATCACTGCTGAGAAATAGTCTTTTTAAGTATCAAGGAGCGTCAACTTAAAACGATTAAAGGTTTTAACGATTGAAACCTGTTGCCGTCAGCCTTTACAATCTTATGGAACAGCCAGGGGGATATATCATTCGAGGATTCTTGAGTTTTTTTTCTTTGATAATCTCTTTTTTCAGGAGTTGCACTCTTAAATGGTTTTCTTACAGAAGAGGCGGGAAGTTCAAAAATGAGCATTAAGCGTGTAGCTGAATGATTTTTAATTTTAGAGATCGATATATGGTGGTCATGTTGGTAGAAGATGAAAAACTTGGTCAATAAAATTGTCATATTTACCATTAGTTTTCTGTACTTAAAATTGCAGGAAGATTCTCCAAGCGTTTAACGTTGGTCAAAGTGGTTTGTTTTTCTAGTATATAAATAATTAGATTAATTGACTGAATTATTTAAATTTTGAGGGGAATTCATCAAAGCGCAGGACTTTGATCCTGACACATTTTCCTGTTAACCTTATCAGTGACGTCGGGGTGTCCTTTACGCTTCTATTTTCGACGCCCAAGGCCACCCCTCTTGGCATCACCACTCCTTCCTGACACCACTAACTCATTTAAAACTCGAAGGACGAGTCTTTAATTGAAAAAGTTTACTCCTTTTATTGGTTTTCGGACTGGCTTCTGTTTCTAATTAAAAATTATGCCACGGAACAGCGTGTATAGTCAATGATGTCAATTCGTGCGTACATTTTGTACTTGATTTAAACGTCAAGATGATTCCTTTTAATTTCGTATATTCTAGCGACGATATTTTCTTTTTTTTTTATTTCTTATACCCTGCACACAGAAAAAATGTGGAGTTACGGTTACTAGAACAGTGGTTGGTATTTGGATTAAAAAAGATACTGATAACAATGATAAGAATTGATAGTACTAATAAAATAATAATTCAAATCGCAATGATAAATCTTGACAAAATTGACGTCACTGTAAGAATTTTGTTTTTCCTATAACAATTCATTGCTTAGAGTTTAAACAAGAGCGTGTATTTTTTTGCTTTTAATCAGAACGAAACTAACAGGATAAAAATTGATCGAATTCTTGTGGCTGGAAAATAAATGATTGAATTTTCTTGAAAAAGTTAGCCCCTAAACCTTCTCCGTGCGACGTTATTATCCAAGAATTATAATAAAAATACTTTACCCGAAATAAAAAGTTCGAAGTTCTCCGACCGGTAATATTTTATCTTCGAGGAGTTTGGCTGGTGATAAGCTTTTGTTTTCTTTTTTTCTTCCACAGGGGTGTATAAGATATTACATTTTTTTTTGAATGCGTGCTTCTTTTGTATTCCTTAAAATACATCCTTTTATTCGATACAATAATACAATTTCATTACGATACGGAAACCAGCCGACCTGCATTCAATTTATTTTATCTCACAAGTCTCATAACCAATACCCTAAAGGCTGATTCAGAATTTCTTTAAATTTCTAATTCGATTCCAATATAAAATGTACCCACAAAACTCGATACGATTTCCTTCATTATTTATGTACCTCAAAATCTACTGCATGAATTACTGTACAAATTGTATCGTTCTACGACGTCTATAGTCAATTGTTACTATAGTAACAATATATTGTTGATGCACTATTTTTGCAATTATTACATTTTCATTGCAGTACTTAAAATAAAATGTCCATCGTGCAACACCACAAATTTTTAAAAAATCTACGGACGACACGCTGCAATTATTCAATTTTTTATTTGTGCGTTGCAGAAAGTGCCGTGAAAATTAAAGGGCGAAAAAGGGCCTGCGCGTACAGTGAAAAGGATACTGCTCGCTGAGGGGCGAATCGGGGGCTGAAGGGAACAGTGGGATCTTATTATGACGGGCGGGGGACCGTAGGGATTTCAGCGGTCGTAGAATAAATATCATGCACAGCTTGCAGGGCAACGTGTTCCTGGCAACACTAATATTATGTCGGTGCTTTCAAGGCGGCCAGGAAATGGAGAGGTCGCCGTATAACCGTATAGCCGTATATCCCGTGTTATGACCGGCCGGAATTCATTACGCGTCATCCATTTGTTGAGCCGGATTTAGGAAGTGACGTTCAAGCCCTTTTCGCATTGATACAGCAGTGGACGATCCGAGTCCAGTGTTTTCCTCGTCTGTTGGTTTTGTTGAAATATACATACGTATATGCCATGTATCTATCCTCATTTATTGGTTGTATATCTGTATATGTATGTGTACCTGTATAACCAGCCGCGTACGGGCAAAGATAGAAAGAACATTGCTATGTAAAATCTTTAGTGGAAATGAGAGTTTTAAAATGACAAACGTTTAATGCTGTCGTGAAAGGGTTGCAGGTAGAATTGAGAATTCTGATCTTATCGGGGGACGATTAAAGAAAAATGGTGAAAAATTCATTTCGCTCTATACGTAACAACGTATTGTTACAATATACTGGCGCAGTGGAAAAATTTTATTGAAAGACACGCGATGCTAGAAACGCATCCAAATTTGCAGTAAGCTACAAATTTTTGTCAAATATGCTTAAAAATATTTTCTAAGTGTCAAAAGTAACCCTTATACCAGGGGATGCGCGAGGATTCGAACTAGCGACACAACAGAAGCTTTTGTCTCAGAGTGTCCTTAGAATTTATGCGTTGGACTTTATCTTGTATTATATAAAATGTATATCTTCAGCGCGTGTGCTGTTAGAGTTACTTTTAAAAAAAATAAGTGTAAATTAAATTTTCTGCGAACCTCACGTTTCGTTTGGTCGTTTCAAGCAAGTTGCTTAAAGCGCTCCGCGCGGATGTTTTAAGAATCACAATTTTATCATGCGTATCACGTCATGCACTGGGAAACGTGCTTTTCTTATGTTTCTACCAGCTTTCACGAGTATCGGCTGAACTGTCAGCTTTCATGAGTTCCTTGCTTTCTTTTTTTTTTTACGACGACAATTTTGTTGCCACGTGTACTATCTCGTATCCGCAAGTATCGGAATTACGATGGTCCTTGGGATAGATACTAAATCTGGACTTTGCGTTGCCGGCTTGTCGCGCAAGTATGACAAAATAAGGACGGTTTCTATGAGACGAGAAAACAGTGAGGGTCGACGTAAAATTGTGCGAGAATTCAATTTATATAGTTGAGGACGTCGAAGCACATTGTCGAGAGAAATTGATTTCGCGTGAAAAATACAGCAAAAGCATATTCAATCGCGTGGCTGTCAAGTTTCCGAAGAAATGGCAAAACTTTTACTACCGTCATGTTGGTGCAACGTCGTTTGCAAAAAAGTACGCAGATTAATTTGTATCCTGTAATTGTTGTCAATCAATGTGCCAATCAGCGGGCATACGATAAAAATGATAAATATTAATTTATATTAAATAAATAAATATAGTAAAATAATGAAAATTTTTTTTATAATCTCTCACGCATCTTCCGCTCTTCTGATTACGATTATACGTTCATTGAAAATATCTATAAAAGTACGCAGACTATATGTTTAAACACTAGGACTGATAAGATCGGTAAAAAGATTTCGCATTGCATTAAGAGGTTTTGAAAATTGCGCCAAGGGAAACGGAACTACGTTAAACCTTTAATGGAATTCCATTCGCGTAAATGGACCAACCGTAATTTTATTTATGCCAGAAAAACATCAGAGTAATTTAATTTTCTTGCTCTACGCGTGCGAAAAAGCTTCTCGAAGCGAATCCTTCCGTTTTCCGGGGACGGACACGCTCGAAAAGCTTCCGGAACAATGGAAATAGTTTATTAGCCCTTAAGCAGCAGGAAAAATATAAATATAAAAAATATAAAGGACCTTTTATTTTCGTCCCACTGGGTACATTGGGCGATTAAGCAGCCCGTATTTGCGTTTCTCCAATTGACCCCGCAAGAGGGTCGTAAGCATTTACGTAAAATAAATTCTCATTTGCGTTCTCGAAATTTCATTTTTGTAATTTCATCTCGAATTTTTGAAACTTCTTGGATCTCAATACTTGCTCTCGTTGTCCGTCACGAAAATGACTTTTTTTTTTTGAGTATTCGACGTCATGGGACCCTGCTGAAAAAACGGTGCGTAAATACTCGTCGCGCGGCCCCCGAAATATTTTTTTTTTTCAACTTAAAGTGTCCCTGAGCTTGAATCCTTTTAATGCTGTCTGCATCATGTATTAAGTAAGTTTTAAACTTCAACAATGAGAAGCTTCAATTCGAATCGAGCTTCTCCTTTTATTCTTTTCCGTCTCTCGACTTCAGTCTTGTCCCGCAAATGAAGTGCAGCACTTGCAATTTATTCCGGATCTCTCTCGCGTATAGTTGGATTTGCCGCATTGCACCTTACATAATTTCTATTTCTATATTCTGCACCGAAGTCGTATGCAATTGTCACACATGTACTCGTACTATACCATCTGCATCAACTTACCTGGTTCGAATTCGTAAAAGCTGCATGCGAATATTACGGCAATAGAAATTGTGTTAAAAAAAAGAAATCGGAATTGCATTCGTCTACTTTTTCACCTGAGTCCCATACCTAGCTTATGTACAATATTTTTCGTAAAGTTGCATCACTGACGCAAATCGAAAGTTTTCGTCAATTTTTGCCAGTCAATCGTATTTTCTGAAATTGTATGTTGGAAGAAAGCGATTGACATTTTTAGGTGTAACCATTAGGAACATGTGCGTAGCGCTTTATATTATATTAATTCGCCATTGCATGAGCGGGAAGCATACTTATACGTTTGTATATCTATATCTAATATTTTTGACGAAGAGGACTGTTTTTAAGTTTATATGAAAAATCATAAATTACTCATGTAAATAGGATTTTGAAATTTCTGCTACTCAATAATTTTTTTTTCGAAACGGCGCTTCTGAATAATTCCATTTTCAGTAACGGCAAGCACATGTGTCACCATATTATTATTATACGAATACACTAAAATATACCATATGAGTTTCATATGGCAATTTAGTACTGGTTGATCTCTTTAGCCGTCCGACCTGCAGAATTGCCCGGAAATGCATATAAACTTTTAAAAAGTATATAAACCACGAGTACCAACATTGAAAATACAATTGTCTAGCAAAGTGTTTTATTCCCTGTCATTTAAATAGTCGTCACACTTTACACACTATTATTCCCATCTGTTACAACGTAAGGATAACGTACCTCGTGACACACTTGAATTTCCAATGAATACAGGTCAATTGTCAAAGTTTTCCCACAGTCATTTCTCAAACGAGCTTTTCAAGGTCGAAACTTTTCAAGCTCTTCGCCAATACATGAATCCGTTTCAAACCCTCTTCGTTTGACATTCGCTCCATTGATTTACTCATTTTCGAAAATTATTCTCCCAAAAGCTCTATAGATCATATACCCTGCCCAGATTGGGTGGAGGAGGGTGGGATGCTGTCTAGCGTTTGTTATCAGACCGACCACCAATGAAGCTGCATAAAGATCAATTGCATGAAATCCTAGTGAATTGCGTAGTTATATACAGGGTGGTTACGTAATCGTAATCATTAATGTGTAAGCCCTGTTACATAAAGCGCTGCAACAAGCTGGGTTCATTACGCGCATCATATACGTATTTTCCATTTATCGTTAAAAAGCTCAGGCAAATTCTGCGAAAATACATGGCAATAGATTATTTCGTATATTACATTCAGTTAAACCGGCCGTCATTTCTCTCGACGCAATGTACAATCGTCGAATGAAAATGTTTTTGGATTTCGCTATTTCTGGTTTTCAATATTAATTTGATTATGCGGATGTACCGAAGTGCATTTGATACGCTGCACCGTAAGCGCAGTTGTGTGCGGTACAGGGAGAACGAGTAACAAGCAGTGCGAAACTACTGAACAGAAAGAGAAATTTTCGGTATCACTGGGTATATTTGACGGCTGCAATACTTAAATCGTCTTTCAACAGTTTCATGGAAACGGAACGATATTACGTATAGATTTAGATACAAATTGATATTGCATGAAATACGTCTTATTACGAAATGCAAATTTATTAAGAATTTGTACTGGTTTATTAGTGTTTCCCAGAAATTCATTTATCGCATAAATTGGATAATGGAAAACACACTTTGGTATATCTATATAGAGTAGGATAAGGAGTATCTCATTTCGTTACTCGGGTGTTTCTGGTTTGACTCGGATTTCATTATCTCAAGCCGGAATTAATCCACTATGCGTACATGCCTAGCTTATTCTTACTATTATTGTAAAGTGTGTCCAGATAAGTGCCCGCAGCGCTGTACTCCTGCTTATACTAATCCGATATCCCTGTTGTCGTGATATTTTTTTATTGTTAATTTAAAAATGTGGTAATAATATTGCGTCTATCGATTGCGTAATTTTTAATAGAAATTGCGGTAGATATTAATTTTGTATATTACGAGCTAGAATATCAAAATGAATTTTGTGGCTTTATATCCCGAAATATATTAAAAATATTTCATTTAAAGTAGTAATAATACACGTTTCATTCATGGATCAGTTTACCAGTATGTTGCTAGAGGGAACCTCCTGTCATTAAAATTATTATAAATATTATATAACGTACAGTTTACTCCATTCAAAAGTTTTGAAAGTCTTTAGAAATTTAGTATAAAAAACAAAAATTTCAAGACTCCTTTTCACGCTACGGTCCTTCGTCTGGCACGAAAACTTGGTCAAAATATTCAAAGACGCAGCACTTAATCAATTGACGTAACGTCACCAGTTTGCATTTACTTCCATGACCAAACTATTAACCGTTCAAATACACTATTGCCTGTCCCAACATAATTTCCGCGCAGTTATGCCTATAATGAAATTTGAAAAAAAAAATGAAACTTTATCAAGTGCACAAAGATATGCAAATCATGTGGAAGAGTGAACGAATGTAATAAAAATTTGAGCCAGACTCGTGTCAACTATAGGTAGCTTGTTCGCTGCTAAGTGGATTAAGTCAGGACGCAATCGGCAATATGGAACTTTACAAAGTTCTCGTAAGCTAGGCTGCCCACTGGCAATATTGCCAGGAGCATATTTGCCGGACAAACTTGGAACGAGTCGCCTTACCTCGGTGCGGATGCGACTTGACGTGAACGATAAAGCGCGGATGCGGAACGTAATCAGAGGCAGCCCGGGAACCCAGACCGCAGCTGCCAGGCGACGGCGATGAAGACGACGACGACGTCGACGTCGACGTTAACTCTTGCGTTAACCAGTTTTCCCCTTTAAGATGGCAGCAACAGTGACGTCAGCAAGCGTTTTGGCAGAGTTGCGGTGGCTGACTTCACGCTTCAAAGAGTTAACTAGCATGGTTTCCTTCCACATTACGCACATTCCTATTCCCTAAATTGAATAAGTGCAAACTTCACGTAACTGTTTCATTAAAGGAAATCATTGCAGATTTACTTATTTTTCGGTCACCGGTGTTCTACTTTTAATTGTTATGTCGCTAATGAATGTTTATTAACAATTATAATTTTTTTTTTATAATTTTACTTCAGGGAGTTCATAGGTGTTGTTATTATTTATCATATCACCTTGTTCGTCCGACCGGGTTGTTCACAATTTTTATTTTCTTATTATAGCCTGCTAAACTAACCTAACCTAACCTAACCTAACCTAAGCTGAACTTCTCGTTAAGTTGACACCTTCTTCCATCTAGACCTTCTTTCTCAGTTTCTTCCTTGATTTTTTTTCTTTCGATTTCCCACTTCTCTTTTCGTTCTTTTTCTCATGCTTTTTTCTATCTATACTCCTGTACCATATATACTATATGTATATCTATATGTATATAGGCACATGTATTTCTTGTGCTCCCTCGGGGCGTTCCTTTTCTTTCTCGGATAAGGAGCCTGAGAAAGCACCAGCTGCAACGATTTACACTTTCTTCCTGGCCCGATGTAGCCGTATGCATGTGCCTGTGTATATATGTATATATGCTTAGCCATTTCCTGAGGTTTCTCAGTTGCGTGAAGTTACTCGTCCCGGTAGCTCATCTCGACTAATTAGTCCGTTAGAGCGTACCAATCCGACAACCCCTCTTAATCGATTTCCCATTTCCAAGTTTTTCCTTTCATTTTTTTTCTTCCTATCCTCAAGATCCTTGCTCCTTAAGGCTTATCTATCCTGTATTTTCTTTCGCCACTTGGTCGCAACTCATAAATACTAAACGTAGAGGTTGCGTGTATTGTTGCACGATATGACGAAGCGCGATATTTTAATCCAAATTTTTATATAATTTGGATGACAATTAATGTATTTCGTGTTGCATTACTGACTGCCAGGTCGAATTGGCACGAGGAATATTTTGTCACAAAAATTGTACGTAGACCCACGTGTGATTTGTTGGTGACTACGTTGTTTTCGAAATGTCAAAAAAAAACATAGAGATATGGAACTCTGTGGGAATTTTATAAAATTTTAAGCCAACATCGTAATTAGGAATTTTAATTACAATGCGATCTTCAATGAGGATTTGGCTTTAGGTCTAAAAATGCTAAATAAATAAAAATTTGTTTTTATACTTATTTACATTATCCTCGCTGTTAATATTTCTTTTAAGGTTTATAAAAATATTATTTCTTGTTTCAGGTACGTAGATCATTCATTTCGTATCACTATAACTCCTGTTGGCAGAGATCCGACTTACAAACGAGTGAGTACCTACAGCTTCCCCAATACCTTCGTATTTCAGTTTGCCCGTCCTTTCTACGTCCTATTTTTCTTTGGTCCATGCTCCCTTTCTTTTTCACTTTTTCTTTTTTAATTCCTTCTTTTCACCTCCTTTCACCGTAATCCCCTTTCCCGCGATTCAACTTCGTCTCGCATTCTTCGACTCCCGCCTAAAAGTAAATACCCATAATCTCCGCGAGACGTCTCGAGAAAGTGCATTGTCGCGATTTTTTTCAGTTCGCAGTCCGCATTAAAAAAGAGCTCCGCCCGCGAAATCGCGTTGGACGTATATCCTGAGATATTCGAAAGAATTCGAAAATAGTGGACAATCGTCACTGGTCCAATTAGGAAGCTCGAAATCGTCTTCCTGCAACACGAACACGAGAGTACGAGAGTGAGAAAGAGTTTCTTTCATTTTCCCCTCATTAATTCCCAACAAAAGTACCGGAACAGGAAGACTCCTTCCTCTTGGTTAAAATTCACGTGCAACTTCCGGGCAAAGTCGAGTCTACACGTATCTCACGACTGCACGAATTTCCAACAAATTTTTCAGCTTCCTTTCCACTTTACAGCGAATACCTATATTCCCTATTAGAATTTTTCCATTCAGACGAATATGCTTTATACGCTATAGACACATTCATGATCGAATTATACTACACTAATACAAATATTTTTTTGATTTTTTTTTTTTGCGAATATTTCGATTACTCGCAGTTTTTCATATAATTTCAAAATGCCTCGCTCGCAAGAATGCAAAATTAATATTACAAACGTTCCGTGCTAACAAGAGAGAAATTTGTATTTCCCGCGTTACTTTGCACCAGGGCAAAGATCTTCGATATTTTGCATTTCGTTCCGAGCAGAAGGCGTCGGCCGAATGACGTCCCTGGAATTTCTTTCGAAGAAACAGGGACAGAAGCAGCGCAGAAAGGCGAGAAATGAAGCCGTTTCCCATATTCTCTTTCGCCTCATTGTTCCACGTGTGTATTTCTCCGTACGACCGTCCCTTACGGCAGTTTGCAGTTTTATTGTTTCCACTTGTATCCCTCGACGTGGTCGACAAAAACTTTCCGAATCCTCTTCGGGCTTTGTATAGAAACGACAATAGCGCAGGGGGGCGGCGGCAGGAGGAAGGGTCGGTAGGCTAGAGCCAGGCAGCAGACGGTGGCGAAGTGTAGCTTGGAGACGGAGGTCGGAAGGTTGGAAGGTTCGAGGTTGGAATCGTAGAAGGAGCACTTCTCGCGTACACGTGTCTCCGCCAGGAGTCCCTACAATTTATCTTCGTTATTCCCGGAGATAGGGCGAAGTTTAAATGGGAGAGATGTATCATTATTATTATGGGAAATTTTTCAAAGTATTATTTCGTTCCCAACTTATCGTCACGTCGTCCGGGCGGACGTCTTCGCCGATTTGACAAAAAAAAAAAAAAAAAAACGTCAAACGTCGCCGATTTGACAAAAACGTCAAACTTCGCCGATTATCGATCCTTTATACTATACCTATGTATATGCGTACATAGATTCTTCCTTCTATTGCGCAATTTTTATACGATTAACGTTTAACACTTTCGCTGCCGATCACGCGCTGGCCGCGTAGTCAAAATTTTCTATCGGGAAATGCCTAAACGGATTTTTTCCAGAGGTCACTTTCTTCTTATAAGAAATACGATCGAAAAGTGGTAATAAAACGTGATTGCCTGTATCGGACTGATTACTAAATAATATTTAGGCCTATCCCGATAGAATATTTTGAATACGCACCAGCGCGTTATCGGTTCCAAAAGTGTTATCATGTGGATCCTCGTATCTCACGTGTTCTGTGAGTCGTCTATATGTTTTTTTATGAACGCAAAATTTCATACAAAAATTTTTATTTACTTTGCCAATATCGTTTCTGTCTGTTGGGTATATCGAGATGTATATAGATATAGGCGTCGCGACGCCTCCGATATATCGATTTGCCTCTTCGCGATATTACGTCGTCTTGTCATTCTTTGACTTCTACCAGGAAATTAATATAATTAAAACGTAACTTCGGTAACCTTGTTATCATCCAGAGTTGACCCTGTGAAGATAATATCTTTCAGCAGTGGTAACTTCCTGTTCGCGCAACTTTGATCTGACACGTTTCGAAAACTTTCTGCGAGGAAGACAATGACCGTGGAGGCACGTTCGTCCTGTGAAGGCAGCTACGAACTGTTAACGATTGCGCACGCTGGGAATGGACTTTCCGGAAGTCGGATTTGCACACGTTCCAATCGCTGTGTCTGCTAACTGACGAGTCATTATTATTATCCCGGTTAATAATATGGTTTATCGTGTCTCGTTGACGCTGTTCGTCCTTTTAGAGATTCGAACCGGATAATATCGAATTCTTGTAGAATTTTCTCCCAAGTTATACGACACCTGTCATTTACGTGCAGCAGGACGGCCATTTGTCGAATTCAATTTCCAGCCAGAGCGTTTCGGCATCGATCGCCTTGACAGAGAGTTACTGCAAATATTTCTATAAGAATTCCACGAGAGTGGAAAATCTTTAACAGCTTTCTGAGAATTTGACGAATTCTTTAAAATTTCATACACGAAATTTTTAAGATTTTATGGATAATTTTTGTTTTTCTCTTAACAATAGTAAAGGCATTGTGTTATACGGAGGGGGGGGGGAGAGGGGGGAGATGCGTTTAGAGTAATTTCAATTGTCGTCACTTGTGCCGAAACTGTTGCGAGATTTGCTGAAACTTCGAATCTTGCTGATCCAACACAATGAAGCACGTCGCGAAAGCGCTTTGAAATTTGGCGAATCTCTCGATACCGATTTACATATTCACCGTGAATTTGCCAACCAATCGCGATTCCTCTCTCCATATTGTATGGTTTGCATATGGCAGCCTGAAATGACTACAGAATGAAACTGTCGACCAGGTATTCGAATTCGTGCAGAGTCCATTAATCATACGGTAGACTCTGATACCCGTTACTTAACAATACACCCTAATGTCCAATCAGTCGGCAATTGTCTTGATTGGGTAGAAAGACTAATTATTATCAATTATTGTAAATATCGCGTATCGTGGGATCGAATGATTGCGATTAACGTTTTGATATAAAATTACAACTGATTCATTGATCACGTCGGATAATTTAATTTATAATCGTAATTCGAATTTTATCAAAATTCAAAATGGCGGATTGTAGATCATCCGTGGAATTTCATAGATCGTACAGTTTTTCTCCTTGTATGTGCTTGAATATTTTGTACAACGTTGATGAATCCGAAAGAGCAAAAAATTTAGTCGATAAATAATTAATGTAAATTTTCGAAAAAATTTTTTACACATTCTTTATACCTTATATTCAAATTTCGTTTTATCGTACTTACCTGCATTGCTTAAGCAATGAAATTATTTTCTACAGATTTATTATAATTGTTGTCTATTAAAAGTTTTAATTTTGGACTCTGGCTTTTTCTTTTTCTTTTTCTTTTTTTACTTTTACATTCAAGCACAGTTCCAGGTAAATTTATTATCCCGTCTTGAAAGTACTAGCAGTAGTTTGTTCCACGTAACTAGTTATTGAAACAAAGTCGAAAGTTTTCAAGTTTCACGTTTGAATCTCACAAAGTCTCTCTGGTCGCGTAATTCTGACGTTTCATGAAAAATCACGTATTTGTCTTCTTCAGTTTTATCATAAAATCTACATTCGGTCCTTTACAAACGAAGTAAAGTCGAGCCACATTAACTCTAGTAACATTTTCTACTTACTGCCCGGCTGGCCTCGAGCTGCCAGCCAGAAGAATCGGACATAACTAATTTCAATTTTAACGATGAAATTTCATTAAACGAAAAGTCCTTCTACTAAAATCTCCAAAAAAAAAAAAAAAAAGAAAAAATTGTTTTCGACAATTTTCAAAGCTCAGCCAACATAAATGCAACTTAATGCTAAAAATTAAATTTAAAATTAGATTAAAAGTAGACAGCAAGATTTCATCCGCAGGGTGCCGACACGTTCGTTAATTGCCAAAACGAAATAATTGCCCTCGTGAGATGGTCCAGGCTATTTATGATCTACTGGGAATTGGCTCCGATTAGAGCAAAAGGATCAATAGATAGCAGAGGCGCGGATGCTGACGTTATATCGCACCAGAAAGCATTAAATGGAGGAAGCTCACGTTATAAGCTCAAAAGTAAATATTGTCATGTACGATGGGGATGTTCGCTTCGTTGGAAGGGCGAGGGTTACCAACCTAGAAATTCGAAAGTAGGGAAACTTATAATCCAAGTCCTCTCGTATATCGTGTCAAGTTACTCCAACTCGTAAATGTCAAAATATATCAATAGCTAACCGAGCACTAAATATCACTTCTCCTCTTATTCCTCCTCCTTCATATAATCCTTCCTCCCCTCTTCATTCTCTCCATACCCTTGCTTCGTGACGTTACCTCTTTATACTCCACTTCCTCTTCCCCTTTATGACGCCACCAATCCCGGTTGGTTAACTCTGACCCCGTTTGACTTTTCAACGAATTAGTTAACCGCAACCAGCTTAGAATTCCAATAGGACTCGAAGTACTAGCTACTGACTAGTATTATTAGTACAGACATTAACATTATTACGATCCTTGCTAAATCATATCGCGATGAACGTGAGTGATTTCCGAAAAATCGTGATAATTTTCGGGACGATGTTATTTGAAAATTTTGAAAAAAATAAATGCGTGTGGCTTTTCGTGTGAAATATTTTTTTTTTTAATTCCACTCGATTACCCGTCTGGTGCAGTCGACCCAGTTCGGGATCGTTGAAAAAAAAAAGAAATGAGAGAAAGAAAGAAAATGTAGAAAAAAAAAAAAGAAAAATGAGAAAATCTGTACCTCCTGTCGACGCACTGCAAAGTTGTAAGGAGAAGTCTTATTTAATAAGTTCTGAGCATGTATACGTAATGTTACTGAGATTTTCACGTCCTGCAGATAAAATAAGTTATTCACGTGAATATGATAAATATTCGAGATTATCAAAAATTTAAAAAAATAATAATAATTTGTCTTTTCAAAGTTTACAACCGGGGTATATCATTGAATTTATATTTTCAGTATATTCGGGATCTCAATTTGATAACAACTGTGACGTCTCTACTGATGTGAACTTTGATAGTATAAGAATTTCTGAAATCGTCCCCTGCGCAAACTCAACGTTCAACTCCGTTCAATTTCATTCTATTGAGTTGTTCGATTTGAGCATGCTCAAACGACTAAACCACCTAAGCCTTACTAAGTAGACGCGATCGAGTAAAATTGAGTACTGGGATAGACTAGATGATAGACGAGTGATTATTTTCAACTGATAGTCAAATTTTTGAAAAACTCATTCGATCTTACGTAATCGGACATTTTTTAGCATTCAGTGTCGTTTGGAGTTGAGTTTGTGTCTTTCCTATGTGAACAAAAAAAAAAATTGTTTTGCCTTTTTCTTCTTATGCGCTTCTCTCGCGATAGTCCTGAAAACAAGTTGGCAGCTATAAATCATATCCGTGTTTCATGTTCGCAATCAGGAGCAATCCAAAATGGTTTCGTTGGATCTCACGAGGAGGGTCGTATTTTCGAATCATTCGGAGATCCAAAATAGCGTCGTGTTTTCTTGGCGGATTCGTGAAATATACGATATCAGGAGAAAGTGAAAAGTTTGGATACTCTTTCACGGCCAGGAAAGATAAATAATAAAGATATCGTAGTTCGAGTTTCCTTTTTCAAACTGTACATTAGCGTGGCGTGTTTTAGTTATCGAGGGATCGAGAAGCCGAGGTGAAATTTTACGTACTTTTCGCATTTTTTTTGTAATAACCAAGAATTATTCTAATAAATTTTCAAACTTTCTTTCAAAATAAGGATCTCGTAAATTTTGTCTGAAATTTAGTTGTCTCGTTACTCTTAGATGTATCTGGCGGTTTGTGACCCCCATAAATCTATCCATTTACCTATATGTATATATACACACACACATAATCATACATATACATACATTATATCTATCTGTCTATCTGGATTCTATAGAATTCAGGGTACACGGTAGAGTGCATCCTGTTCAACTACGATCAAGTCAGGGTTGACACACTTCCTCGGTAGGGAAACTCTAAGTGATCAGCCTTTTCATACAGAAGAAACCCCTTCAGGCACCATTGTTTATCCGCCATTCAACAATCCGCCTTGCAGCATAATGACTGTACGCTCTGGATCGTCAACCCACTTTTATTTCTCTGGATCTCCATGTTTCACCGGACGTCAAGTAAGGTGGAGCACGGAGAACGGAGAAAAAATCAAATTATTTTCAAGAATTAATATTTATAGAAATTTTTTTTCCTACGTGAAAATCAAAAATTAATTAAACAAAATTACGTACGAATTTTGCTCCCTTTGCAATATTTCTTTGAAATTGTTTTCTATGTCCGTTACATTAATAAAATTTACAACGCCCACTTTTCCGGAACTTTTCACGAAACTGCTGCGGGGCAAAATTTTCAGAATTTCGTAACGTCCCTCCGCGTCTTTTCTTGGCTCAATTCGTGAAACCCGAGACTTTCCAGTGGGTCGGATTTGATGAAGAGTTAGCGATCGAGCAGCTGTACTGCCTGTGGGTATTGCGAAATCGAGTAAATCCCTATTTAAAGTAATTATTGTAAGGCTAACTTCTAAAATTTAATTACCGTCAGTAAAATCAATGACGAAATTGCAAACACCCTGTATAAAAAATTTACACAAGTATATATAATATATACACACCATATTCCTCCGTGAGCCTTTACATATCGATCCTGAGTGATCTATGCTTTTGGTCTCGCAATTAACCATACGCGTCAGTAGACACGACGATACGCATCGCGGCGCCATGCGTCGGGTCACGTTAAGAGATATCACGCTACAATAGCAAATAGATGACACTTACAAAGGGAGCCTGATTAAATTTCCCTATACCCTTTTAATTAAAAAAGTGCTCAACGATCAGCAGGTGCATCCATTAGACTTTTCCTATCCCTTTGACGTCAATACCTTTTACAGCGGCTATTGCTAATAGTAAACCTACTGCTAATAGTCCTATAACGTAAATATGAATTAATTGTTATAGGCTAATAAGTACTCTTAAAATAGTTACCGTCGTCACAGAAACTCCTTAGACTCTCAAAATCGCTATCAATCGATTATATCCAACGAATGGTATCACAGTGATAACTGGTACTTGTGGACCACATAATCGTATTATATCAGAGTGCTACGTTATGGGTAGGTAATAAACATTTCCTAGGTATGTGGAGATAATTTTAATCGACTTATCCCCTGAAATGGGTTAATTATCGAAAAGTGATGGGAGGAGGAGGATTATTAGGTACGAATTGAGTTACAAGTTCATTAACAGGATCAAGGGAGTGATCTAACTTTATCTTAAGCCATCGCGTCTGATCTGATCTCTGTCGGATGATTTAACGAATTTTCATAGAGATTCTGAAATCATCAGGGAATTTGATCCAGAATTGGCAAAGGAAAGACCATATTATCTTCTGCGAACAGGCATGTCTAATTATCGGATTATCTCGTAAAGCCTGCGTAGGACATTCATAGACGAACTGGTGCAATTTCGGATATACAGTGATATACCGATACAGATAAGCCGTACTGTAAAAAGATTTCCTTATTTCAATTTGCCCGTAAAGAGAAAAATTCTCGTAACGTTATTTCTCGATAAAGCTTTCTTGTCCAGTAGATTCGTAGAATCGACGAGATCATAACACCTTGACAAAGCCAAGGCATTCTCAGATCGATCGAGCGCTTTGTTCCTTTTCTAAATATTTTTCAGCTGCTTCCGAAGTTTGTTCAAAGGGAGCCTTTGCGCGGAACGAGATTTTATATTATTCGAAATGAAACTCTCGAAAAATTCATCTCAATGGTTTCCTAAGGTTAGGAATATTTTTATTATATCAATTCGCTGTAATGCGAGTGTCTTGGTTTTTCATGGCTACGAAGAGTCTACGTAGGCACGAAGAGCCCAATGGTCAGTTTTTCCCTTAAGCTTTTCATACTCTGAGAGAATGGCTGCAGCGTCGTTTCTCACGCAGTCTGACACATTAAACCATTTCATTTTGCAGCTCCTTCAGGAATTATTGCGTTTCTTCCCAGTTACACGTACGAGTTTCCATGACCATGACAATAGTCGAGCTCATTTTTTTCATTCCTCGTTTCGTACCGAAAGGATCTTTTTGCTGCGAGAGCGAGAATATAAGGCAGTGATTATTCGTGCATTTAAACGCGCAAGACGTAACATCGACATCCCCACGCATTAATTTATTAACTTTAGGAAACTTTGAGGTTTACTCGTTACTAATGAAGATCAGGCAAAGTTCGTCTCGCGTGTCTGACAGTTTGGCCCAACGTGACTGTCCAGTCATTAATTATGGGTATGTCGGTGTTAGGGTCTTGGTAACCTTTGAGAACCATCATGACAGGTCTAAGTACAGTCCTTCTATGTAATTACGTGAGTTTAGAGTCAAGAGTCAGATTTATCACGCGAGCTGACGTAAGCATTCCGATGCTGGATGCAGATGATACTAAAGTTTTGTTTTAGCATCTTAGTACAGAACCCACGTGACCTGATACGGATAAAACGAAGAAATCAGTATATCCGTTTTCCTCGTTAATAAAATTGTTAATTTTTCTAAAAAAAAAAAAAAAAAAACTATGAATTCCTTAGTGACTTTTGACTGCCGACCTGTGTCTCCATTAGGAGTAGGATAACGTTGCGGACGAAGGTAATTTACGCGAGAGCATCAAGGATGCTGCTGCGTTTTGTTTAACGCCGGCGGCGTTAAGTATCCATCTCTGTTTCCAGTGTATCGTCGCTGTGGTTGTTTGACGAGGATTGGAAAGTGTTAGAGCCATGGAGAAGAGAGAAGAAGAATATGAGAGAGAACGAGAAAGAGAGAGATAGCGTAGAGCGACGTCGGTATAAAAGTTAGAAGAAAGAGCGAAATGCCGAGGGAAAGTAGAGTTTAGATGGGCTGGGGTGGTGCCAGGGTGCCAGGGCAGCAGGGTAGCAGGGTGAGCCGACGTGATGGTTGAGCCAGCGGAAGGCAGAGAAGAGAAGGAGGAAGGAAAATGGTGTAGGGCGAGGATGTGGTCGGGGAGGCGCCGCAGGCCGCGCCGTCGCCCAGCATCCCTCGTTCCTTCCAGCCCGAGTAGCGCAGCTTCACGGCGGGACTATCCGGTAGTCATACGTTGGCCCGTTGCGAGCCACTGATGTTCCGCGACTTCCCCATCGCGCTGCACCTCGCAATACGCTCAACGTGCACCGGAGATCAAGAGATCGACTGACCAGTGCCAAACAGTGTTCGTTGTTGACCTGGACCTGCGTCATCTTCAGCATCCGGAAAAACGGAGTGTTGCGCTTTGGTGCTTTGTGGTTACTTCCTGGGGTCACGTCATCGCCAGGAGTGTACCTACCGAGGTGTTCCCCTGGGTCGATCTACATGAGTCCCGTTTTCATTAGACTCCCCTCCTCCACATCCACCAGGAATCGGCGTTCTGACGGCTCCGTCATCGTCACCCCTGAAGAATCCTAACCCATCCTGGTAGTCCTTTTGGGTACACGAGGACGTCGTTCACGACGCTCTGCAGATTTTGAGATGACTCGACGCCGATCCGGATCGCACAGTGGCAACGTGTCGCTCAGGTTATCATCGGGCGTCACGCGTCGCGCCTGAAGACTCGTCTATGATCGTGTCAGTGGGTGGACGCTGCGCTCTTGCGGATAAGAAGTTTTGAGGAATCTTTTTGTGCCCGGGATAACATCACGGAAGACCAGTTATCGGCAATGATAAATTAACGTGGATCCATTTGGTTCCAGGAGGAAAAGAAAAAGTTCTCCAAAGTGTCTCCGACTTGCATCTATAAAATCAGTGCTGTCATCTGGCAAATCGGTAGCGCAGATTGAAAGACGTCGACTTACGCGCGTCATGGATACGTTCCTGATACTTGGCATATGCTTTCTCTGTTACGAGATGTGCGACCTTATCAGACGTTATTCGGCGCCCCCATCGCCGACGGATATACAAAACGTTGGATCCTCAGCACCACCATCGCCCAGAGTCTACTCGATCTCTCGCAAGGTCCAGAACTCCACCGCCTTCTGTTCTCAATAGACTGTCATAGGCAGCACCTGCTACTTCTTAATCCGTTATTCACGCCCGGCTGAACTTTAACCTCCCACACTATTCCCGTCTCGAGCTGAACCTCTCAAACGAATGTATCAGTGATCGATGCGTTTCCGCTTGGCACCTCGAATTTCTCTTCTTACTTCTATAGTCACGTTCCTTGGCAGACGGTGGAGGCTATATCTATTTTACAGGCCGACTTCGGTAACGTCAACCACGAGTCAACTGCTAGACGAGTCAATTGTCTATGCTCAAGTTTCACGAGACAATTCACATTTTAAATTCTTCTTGTGCTTTGACTCTATAAACTGCGATCTGTACCGTTGCTAGTGATAACGTCTGATTGTGTTTATCGTGAAAGGATCTTACTGATAAGCTGATCGACGATCAGTTTGACCGATCTTGTCAAGAGTGCAACTTGAACGGTAGCGCTTATTGCGAGGTTACAAACGCACTTGGACCAAGTGCCAATGCGCTTTTGGTTCTGTTAAAACGTACTTAATTAATAAGATAACGGTGTTGTAGCTGTAACAATACATCTGGAATATATTTACTGTCAGACCTCACAAGTTTCTATGTTACGACGTATCGAGTGAGCTGACTTGTTCCAAAGTGTATTAGAATATTTAACAGTCTGGCGGATGCGTTTCCATTTACCAAAGTGGATATGCCCTAAGACGTATTAGCCAAATTGAAATGGTGATCTCGCAGTATATATTTCACTGTCGACCAGAGCACCGCGATATTCCGGATACGTCATTACCAATACGCGTGCGTGTTCGCGAGTCAAAACAAACAGTGGGAAATATCGTGATACAGTGCTCCAATTTCAGCTGATTCTACAACGCCCTGTGTGCGTAACTCAATGTAGCTTACAGCGGTTCCACGTAGATTGCTCAAGGCACCACTTGGAACACCGTGAATAGCGGCAGCATCCTAATACGAGATCAACGTCCACTCATCTGCGTGTACTTTATAAGCTCATAAGATCCTGTCGAGTCCAGGAGCACTTGATGCTGCTACAAAAGGATAACGAGAGTCTCAGTAAAAAGTGAAAAATCAAATTATCCATTTAACCGGCATTGAGTCGGTAAGATTCGCATCTTTCAAGACAGACTCATTTACATTTTCTGATGTTGATCTTCAAGTAACATTAGCGGCTCGTGTTGAATTCAAAGTGCGTCGTTCTGACGGTGTTATCAACCCTACGGAGTGCTAATCAAACCACTTGACCCAGGTGTCTGGGTGATGCGGTCGTGTACCGAGGACGAACAGGTACCTGACTAACCGTCAGAGCAAGTGATAGAGAGAGTCCTGGTTTACGTAAACCGGATATACATAGATACAGGGGAAGATAAGAGAAATTGATATAAAACTTAATCGTAAGAAGGAATAGGAAAGGTTATCGCAGAAAGTGAAATAGAGAAATCTTGAGCATCCCATTTATTTAGCTTGGACGTTACCTTCCTGGTCAGTGTCTCTATTTACCGTAGTAATGCGGCTCGCCGAGAGTAAATCTCCTGGAGGGATCTCAAATGCGCGCACATTGTGACCCTTGTCCGACGAGGCTACAAATCGAAAAAGGATCAACGAGGCCAGAGAGATGGACTCGCTGGAGCGTCTAATGAGCGCAGCTCCGCACCATCCAGCCCTGACAGCAGCTTCGCGATCCCAAAACGCCTTCGTCCAGGCCAGCCTCTGTTCCGTTAATGGCCGAAAAGGTCGGCACCTGACCGGGACCTTTTGCCTCACCGGAGACACCATGGAGGGCATCATCCAGTGTCTCGTCTTTCTCAAGGCCTTCTCGGTAAGACACCATTATCTCTTCCTTCCGGTTCCACCTGCTCACACCCCTATCTCCTTACCCGACTGTACCATCTACTTTGTGTTATTATTATGATCTGGTCCTGGTGTATCCTATATTGAGAACCTGAACAACGTATCAGGGTTACAAAACTGTGGCGCGCTCAGGGTTAGGATCAGACTCGAGGATAAGAACGAAGCTGAGAAAACGGTCCAGAGGGTGCTGAATCTTGAGCCTCGAAGAGGAGGGAGAATTACAAATTGACGTAGAACGAAAGAGTCTCCAGCATCCCTCTTTTTCTCTCTACCCATCCTGAACAGACAAATAAGGTCTTTGCCAGATACCACAGCGGTGGGTTTGTCTCTTTGGTGGGATTGCGTTTCTGAATTCGTCTTCCTTTCTGACTGTCGTTTCTCGCGGGTTGAGTGCTACCATAGGGTAGGGTCGATAAAGCATCCCTTTTAACTCCGGCCGCCTCGTGTTAATCCTAATGTAAATTTTTTATCGGTTTAGCCGGAGGTTAGACCGAAGTTAGGACGGAATCCCAATGCTGAGATATTTGGCCGGGAAGGCTGAAGGCGAATCTCAATGCTTCAAAACATGAATGGAATGTTTATGGATATACTGACGTCGTAATAACTTTTTCCTGTAAGCGAGGCCTGATCGTCGAGGGTGTCGTATGGTTACTCCATCTCCTTTATATCCTCTTTCTACTATGGTTACCTCCATCCCCCTTGATATCCTCTTTCTACCGCCCCCTTCTACCATCAACTGCTATCGGTACCGTCGGGCCATTCTCCTTAACATCGCATTCCCATCTTCTGCCTTAGCGAGCCCCCGAGCTACCCTCGACACGATAACATCTTTTAACCCTCCTTCTCGATGCTAATCGCAATAAGAATTTTTTATCGAACGTGCCGCGCGCCACTCCGCTCTGGGCCAGACGCTCGGAATCCATGCGAATTACCCGGTTGGAGAAGTTTCTACGTATTTTATCGCGACTGCGGTTATCGGACTGGACTAAAGTTCCGTGGCTTACTTTGTTCTTTATATACTTTTTGGACTTTTACTAGATTATACTTTTCTTTTGTTCTTTTTTTTTTTATTCCTGCCGCGTTTAGTTAATAATTTATTAAAACTTGTTGAATATTAAATTTATATACTCGTGATACATTCTATTGTCTAACCGTCAATTAAAATGCTGTTGATTATTAATAAAATTGATACCCTCTAGTGTTGCTCTAATCACGCATTATTATACGAAAATACACACAATTGATGTTACACATAGATACTGGCTTATATATGAATTTTTTGGAATATTTTTCTAAAAAATATTATTATCTATCGCTGATCCTCTTGCTAAAGAGATTCGACTGATTGTCGGTCTAGGATTTGGTCTTTACGTCAATTTTCAAATGCTGATGTGATGTTATCTTAACCTAACATAACATTATTGTCATCATCCACTCCATAACTCCATATACTCTCCGTTACGTGAATCTTTGAATTTCAATGAAAAGATTCTTCAATGATCCCTATAAGATTCTTCTCGAGGACCAACTGAACGTTATTTATCGGTTTACGAAATTTATACGGTCATCAACCTCCTGTTTTCGCCTCTGAGGTCTCGCAGGAAAGTTTCAGTATGTAGAGGCGATCGTTTCTCCGACTACTCACGAAATTTCCCGAGTGTTCACGAGGATACGGCTTTTCCTTGATAGTTCAGCGCGATAATTTAGAGGTAATTTTCTAGATGGCTAACTTCTCCACGTAGTTGCTGCTTTTGACTGTATTAGTCGTTTCCTTCTTTTTTTTCGCACTTTTTCTTTTTCCTACTTTTACTCTCTTCCATACGTTACGTATATTCGAAATCGATACCCATGTAAATGTATTCAAAATAAACACACAAAAAAAGAACCGTTCTAAACTCCTCATATCGCATATCTGTTAAACGAATTTGTTTTATTTGCACGAACTCGACCGGATTCGAGAAACTTATAATTGAAATTTAATTTCGCAAAACAAAACAGGAGAGATATGTTGCGTTTTATTCAAGTATGGCATATTCAAGTCCCTTTATTATGTCGAAGCTTATAAACGTAGAGACGAGAAGTACGTAGAACAGAATGGGGATTGTAATCAAATTTATTTCCCTCTGTATTTACCATGAAATTCTTCGTACGCAATATAGATAATAACATACTACATATATACCAGTTCCGTCTCTCGATGTAGAATTTAATATTGAAAAATGAATAACTTAACAACCCGAAGGCGCTAGGGTTTTGTAAAAACTGCCATATATTTAGTAATACGAAATATTCAGACTGTATCAAATGAAAAACTGACAATCGAAATACTCAATCGATATCTAAATTATTTATCATCATTTAAAATATATGTTATACCAACCCATAAATCTATTACGTATGAATAAGTCATCTGTCGCTAAATATTAAAAAAAAAAAAAAATTAAAAAAAAAAAGAAGTAATTTCTTCCAGGCAGTCTTTTAGATTTACGAGTCGTAATTTCGGTACTAGTGTACATACATGCACTTTATACTATACATATAGAGATGTGAGCAACGAAGTTAATTCTATGCCGTGAATGCAATCGTCTGGTAATGTCAGTTTCGAACCGTTGGAAATGCTGCGTCGGGTACCTGATGCACATTCGGTTAGAATTTTCTGCTGCTGTGGTTTTTATCAGAACGCGAAAGTACCTAGCTAGGTGACAATATATATATATATAGTATAGTGAATATATATATATATATATATATTCCAATAAGCGACAGGCACCATACACCCGTGAAAAGTGCCAGAGTGCTTTATTATCCCAGGAAAATCCGTGCTGTAGACTGAAACACGAAAGGGAAGTAAATTCGGTGCTGAATTTTATCGGATCTCGTATGAAACGCCGACGGCGCCACCTGTATCGCGTTTCGAGAAACGTTTAACGTAGCCAAAAAGGAAATAGCAGCCGTAAAAAGTTAATACACTTTGCGTGAAGCAAGTCGACGGCTTATAAAAAAAGCGCAAGTCCAGCATGTGAAGTTCGGGATTTCTCGTTTGCCGTTTAAAATATACAGGAGGAAGCCTGACCGATTCGATGCTCCTACGGACGTTATTTACGCCGAGTAAACTTCGAAGGATAGATCGCAGTTTCATTCATGTGGGAGTCGCAAATAGAACCCCTGCGAATAAACATTAATGTCCTGTACACTAGGTACGGTCGAATATGTAAATATTTCAGCGCAGCCTCACTTATTTGCTTCGCTAGTACGTTTATCTTCTGCCATTGTCCAAATCAACTGTTCCGTAAATCTTTGGCCGACATCTTTTCTCTTTTTATACATCGAACGTAATAGCTCAGACTTTTTGTGACCGATCGTACCGAACCGTTTCGATAAACCATTTCTGTATCCCAACGTCTTTTTATCCCATTTTCCACACAACAATTGGCAAGATTCTGCGTTTTCCGCTAGGGGCGCTAAAAGCTCCGCGACGCCTATCGATATATCCTATTCTCGAGCCACGATGAAACCGACGCCAGTATAAACTGCTGCTTCGTGCGGGCAGCTTCTTCTGTGAATTTTGTGCTTCACCTGCTTCATGAAGCTGCATCTTCTATAGTATATAGATTTATGTTATATATTATATAATTTTGACAGTTCGCGTCAATGGCACTACCCAGGATGCAATACGTTGTCTATCGAAGTACAGTTTCTGTTGCACTGAATTATATCCTATTTAATTATTATAATAATTATATATATAAGTGAATAAATTAATTAGGCCTAATTAATTAATTAAAATTAATTAAAATTAATTAATTCGTGAACCTGCTGCAAGCCTTTTATAAGATATAGGTATTTTACTATGGCATTATTACTTTGCATCCTGTCCACTAAATTCTCTTGTTTTTTTTTATCTTTCTGTATACACGCTTCCCTTTATTTTCTCATTGCTTGGTTATTATTGACAGATCGCTGAATTCTCAGCGGGAACAGTTGTAGCACGTGCATGAGCGTCCTACGCTAATGAGGAAACAAGGTCGGAGGATGGAGCAGTGGAATTCTGGGCAATATAGGCAGTTTAGGCAGTCAAACACACTTGGCACTTATGTCAGCTACGTTCTTGATTTATTGAAAGGGAAGTTACGTATAGGTAATCGATACGATTATTCCTCATGATTCTGACAGCTGCACTCAGTTGTATTTCGAAATGATCGTTAAGCGATCCTGGGTCCAAGCAATGTGCATTTTATACGTGCAAGATAAATAGACTAGGATGCATCGTTATGACAAGGAGATTATTATTTCACGTTATTTCGTGATATTCACCGTAAATATTGCTATTCGCAATTTTCACTGCGTTCCATGGTAAAATTAACTTGATTCAATGTAAAATTTTCTGTTTTTCTACATAAAAGAAATCTATTTTTACACCATTGAAAAACGTTTTAACGTAATTTTTTTTTTTTAATTAAAGAAAAACTTCTTAGCGAAAATTTGAAGACTAACCTACGTCACCTTCGGCCGTCCACCCTTCGCCCACGCATCCGCATGCCAGGCGGGCGCCAGCCAATTATTTT
>JARQSU010000789.1:135837-148994 GCA_030142265.1 Calameuta filiformis
TCTCTCCACCAATTAATAAATTGCGAGTACTTATCGGAGCTGATTCAGCCGATCCGTGAAGGCCGAGAACCGCATCCAGGAGACACTCAGGCGGGCGCTGCACTATAGCACAACACTGCACTTCCGAAACACACGCAGAAAATCTATACGATTTTCTGGATATAGCGAGAGCAACTTTCTGTACCGTATAGGAAATACAGCTGGAAAAAGTATCAACAGAGATAATCTTATTGATATAATCTCCTAAACCGCAAAAAAGCTATACTCCCACCACACGAATTGTCTCTCTACGAAATTAATTGAAAGCTTCGATCTGATAATTGAATATGGGGATTGCGCGAAGGTAAGTCGAGTCAGGGATGTGTAAAATTCTTGATCCCAGTTTCCATTATTCGGGGATCAGATTTCCGTGAGGTCCTCGTCCCACTTTCTCAAGAATCTTCTCAAGGTTCTTGGGAAACTTCCGCTTCTGTGCATTCAGCGATAAGCAAATGTTCTTCAGTGATATCATCTAACCATCTAACCATCGATATTATAGATTTACATATAGGTACTGATCCTGATTCGATATTGGTACAAGATTGGATGGCCATTAATTTCTAGGATTTCTAGGATTAAGCGATTTTAACTTGGTAACCAGTAGTGGTCCAAGTATGGTACCAAATTGTGGCCATGTAAAGATTTTTTGAGTTAGGAATCAGCATTGACCCAAACGTAATAACGGTAATAAGTAAAACCTATATTTTTTGACATAGAGACCAACATTGGTCCCAGTACGAAACCCAATAATTATAGACATAATATATTTTCTATGTATAGTAAAGTTCGAAAAGAAAAGTCAAATTTTTGCGAATACGAGACAGTCAATGTTCTAAAGCACTTCCGCCTCAAGTCACTGTCTCAAAATCGTATATGCAAGTAACTTGATGACTCTGGTAAGGTCGCATCCGGTTTCTGTATGAATGGCTGAGTGCCGGAGTGGGTATCAATGGCAATGCTATTAGCATTAATGGAGGACGCTTAACGTCACCTTTGCCCGTCACTTCCGTCTCCACGAGCTTCGTGTCCATAAAGCTCCTCTGCTACCACCTGGATGTACCTCGCGTTAATTAATGTCTTCGGATATAATGAAGCCGCCGTCATTTATACAGACTCGCAATGAAAAGCCGACAAGAGCGAATAGTTGTGCTTCGCCATTCCAGACAGTCAGTCACGATTCGGATGAATGCAGGAAATTTTCATTTATCTTCACCGAATGCGAATACAGTAAAGACGCGTATCCTGTCGTGATTTTAATGAATTGATAATTATAATAATTCGACATTTTTTTTTTTTGGATTTTGCCAATATTTATGGCAAATTTCATTTTTTTTTCTTTTTTTTTTTTTCATTTTCCCGGTATCCCCGTGCTCTATATTTTCTCGGGTATCACGGGTCGTTGCGCATACTTTCGCGAAAATATTTTATCCGCGCCTGAATCTGACGTATCCCGATAGGAACTTCCCCAACGAACGAAGCGTGCACTGACGTCTACTCGTTGAATGGCGGCGGATGGAATATACTGTATACGCCAGACTGAAGCTCGTTTACCAAAGCTTTAGCCGACTGCATCATTAATTCGTCTTCAGTGGCTGGAGACTTCTCTTTCGATTCCTTTAACGTTTACTCTGTTCTGATGAAACCATTTGATGCTCAGTCACTCGAAATACCGGTGAATTCGTATAACAAGAGATGTATTTTAGCGTTATCGAAAATGATCGATCATGCATGACATCGTTCGATGCTTTTACCTCTTCTTGTTAAATGGATATAAAAAATATATGGTAAAAATGTATTTTTAATGTATCTTCGTGTCACACGAATACGAAAGATATTTTTTGGAATTATTTTTGAATACATAAAAATTGCATGTCTATATCTTTTTTGATATACTGAGTTTTCGAGGGTTATCTTTATTTTATTTTATTTTTTCTTCTTTTACTAAGGTACAATCCATTATCGACATGCTAACTGAGATTGCGTGACTTTCCATTTGCAAAAGGTATCGAGGGGTAAGGTAAGGTAATCATCCGACGCCTTGTCAGCATCCCGGGAAAAGCAAAAGTAACGAAGATTCTTTTTCTCACTTTTAACATCTCTCCGGTGGATGCGTTTACGTCAATCGTAAAGAAATTGCCTGTTATCCCGATTGTAACCTGGTTGAAAGCAGCAGACGAGACGTATTAAATGTGGTGGGAAAGCGTCACGACGCCCATAATCGTTTAAAGTAACGAACCCATTGATGTCCGACGATAAACGGATCCCCATAGAAATTTGACATTGGATACCTACTAGTAAATGATAATAATTCTCGAATCAATACGGGCTCCTTACACGTGCTTCTTTTACACGTGGATACCAGATACAACGGTTACTTTCTGTCGACACGTGGTAAAGGGGAGAACGGAAGAGAGAAAATGTCTTTTCAGGTGAATGGAACGTAGACATATTATTATTTTGAAGTATTATACTCAATAGTTTCCCTTTCACTTCTTTTTATGCTTCGTATTACTTTCAGTCGACTTTTTTTTTTTGTAATTTGAAGTTAACGTGATCGATTATTTGAAAAAAAAAAAAAAAAAAAAAAATTCTTCCGATACTATTTTTGCATACGAAAATAACTTGTTGAAATTCGCCTCGGTGAAACCTAAGTAGCTTTTCTGTTTTTGTATTGGTATCAAGTTGATGGAAAAAATGTATTGCGGGGCCTATTTCAGGTTTGCTTTGAAATATATTCTTTACTGATGTCGAAAAAGGACTGGAAATGGACTCGAGATTGCTTGCTCTTGACTCGCCCTTTGACAGGACTATAAAATTCGTATTTGAATTAATTCGGGGAACTTTTTTTTATCGATCTGTAATACTGCTATATGTTACTTAATTCAATTGTGGACTCTTTCTCAATCAAGAATTCAACTCTTATAATAAAATTATTCAGCAGAATTACCAAGGCTTACTGTAACGGACCATAAGAAATAATGTCCAATAGTAGAAATGCGAATGCTATAAAATTTGTAGAGAAGTGAAAAATGAAATACATTCATAACGAGACGGAGGACTGAAATATCAAAAATATTATAATCTAGTAAATCCATCCCTTTTACTTAAGGGCTCACATACGCCTGCGCGCTCTGAAAACCGAGTAGATTTGTAAAATATTTGAAATTATAAATGTTATATGGTGGCGAAAAAAAATTAAATTGTCGAGTTCACGTTTTTTTTTTTATTAACTTTTCAACTATAAGAAAAAGAAAAAAGAAAATCTGAAAAGTTTGAAAACATAGTTTTGAAGCGAAACACTGTACTTAAAAGACATAGTGAAATACTGTACTTAAGAGAAAATAATTAAAAAGGAAATACAAATTTCTTATTGTCAATTTTATATCCCTAATGTGCTACTTCCTGTCACTTTCTTTTTTTCTCCATCTTTTTCTACCTGGTCCGTCCACTTCGAAATAGTTTCTTTCACGTTCAACAAGAGATGGCAGTCGATAAAAATCGAATGTCGTCATTACCTACTCAAAGTTTTGGAATCCAGTTATCAGGTTTATCGACAGGGAACGTTCGGTCGAGTCTGCTGACTGGGAAACGGAAACTTTTCTTTGGGTTCTCCTTGCGCTAATCGGAAAACCGTGACCCGCTCGTATAGTCCCGGAGGAAGGTAAAGCGGAATGTCTTTGGGAGATGAAACGAGGGAATTCAAGAATTGGATAGATATGGGAGGCTGATTTAAATTCGATAATGCTGAGAAAAGTATATATCTATATGTGATTACATACAAGTATAAATATATACCTCTACTTTTCACATAGAATTCGTTCAGAAGATGCTACGTTAGATTGCGCAAGTAATAACTAATTGAGATAAATACGTATATATTATGTATTGTATAGATATATAAGTATGTATGTATGTACAGTAAGGCATATTACGTTTTTTTTTTATTTCATCCCTTAAAAATCTCAAAGTCGTTTCGCAGAAATTCCGCTCACGTTCGACGACGGTGAAGTTAGTAAGCTTCGTTAGATTCTGTAAAAAAAAAAAAAAGGGGGCGAAAAATTATGGAACGGATGCGCGCACGCAGGGCCGTAAGGAATAGGTGCTTAACAAAGTCTCAGAAGGTCCCCTTGTTCGCCCCTTTTCTTAAAACTCGACGAACCGTTAAGCATTTGAATATGTATTACGTGCTATCCATGGGATAATAATTTATGATACATCCACATGTGCTATAAAAATGGCCGTCTCCTATATTTCTCGCTCATGACGTAAACGTATAGATTTCATTCTTATTTTTTTTTTTTCCAACAAAGTATCGTAAAAAAAAGTTTGGCAGCTCGCTATACAAACTGTTTATAATATAGATTTCATACAGTCAATGAAAAATATTCACATTTTCAGTATTCAACTTTTTCGCCTATCTTCGCCCTAATCCAGCCACATCCTTTGCACTGTCTATAATTTATTTCTGATACGCACATGTAATATTGACATTTCTTCACATTTATTATTGTATCCGTCCGGTTTCAGTGACATTTCACCCTTATAGCGTTTCTATTAACGATCCTCTGGTTGATAGTTATATATATATACATATATATATTGCTATTCCATGAAATCGCAGATCAATCATATACGATGTATATATGTATATCCTTGAAATATGAGGCGCGAGGGAGGCTTGAAAAATTGCGGGGATTCGTTTTTGAGACTATTTCTTAGTGGATTCACGATCGGAGTTTCTCGATTCTACCACGACTGATTATCGATCGATCCTGCAGGCTCAATTCGCGTTGCTCTCCCTCAGCAAACGATCCCAGTTGCACTTTATCCCAGGAGCAATTACGTCTATTTTCTGTAATGGTAGTAAATGCACTCGCAGAGTAGGTGAGGTAGTGCTAAGTGGTTTCTGGTAAAAAAAAAAAAAAAAAGTAAAAAGTAAAGTAGAAGAATTACTTAAGTTTTTTCAACCAAGTAAAAATCAGTGCTCAATTCCTTGTTTATTGTTTGAAGAAATTGAAAAAGGGGTACAAATTCCTTTTCGATAACGTTTAATTGGTCTCCGCAATACGCTGGCGTATTATTGGATCTCTCGAAGGGGTATTTCTCGAGAGGTTGTAGATCAGGGTTAAAACAGGGTATGGGTAGAGTTTTGCTATGCGTTCTCGTTCAATTCGGTCATAGGTCATGATGAATAACATGTTTTTGTCCAGAGGGTTAGTAGATTGTCGCCTCGCAGATGTCGAGGCGTTCGGGCAAAGACGGGCTGTGTTCCAGTTGATCAATGATGGTTGGAAGGTAAATTCGAGGGGTTTCCTCGAGCGTAGAATCAATTGGTTACCACAATTCCCAGTTGCCGACCCTATACACGCTTCCCCTTTCGTGATACGTGCCATTTCGCGTGGGCGCTACTGATTTTCGTATTAGAAGGTTAGTTATCGAGCCCTTACACAAATTTGGAAATTCCATCAGAAAATATTTTCAAATTTTTTTTTTTTTTTTTTTATCAAAATTTGTCTCAATTTTCAATAAGTTTTTTCAAGATGCAGGAACGTCTCTTGCTATTATGAGTTCTATATGGTATCTCACGTGTCCTATACGTACATTTTGTTTCAATCTGCAATGCTGCAAGATGTACTGGTACGACGTGTAAGAAATGACATCTCGTCTTTAAGGGTGCAGGAGTCGTATTACCAAAAAAAGCAAAATTCCTTCAAACTGCTTCTACGAAGATAGGTTTAAGGGGTCCTCTCATGGAAACGACCCATCGTTCTAAATTAAAGGGATTCTCGTAAGTCCTCGGGGAGACACGACAGCATTTCAGTTATCTCGTGTACAGATCGACTCGGAAGATGGCAGTACCATAAATCGTTAACAGCGTAGTTTAACAGTGGGTTTTCATTCGGCAGCAGGATTTCGCCCCAAAGTGAAGCAGGTCCTTTGCGTGCTAATGCGCTTCATTTGTCAGCTAAAGACCTGAGTAAAAGATGTAAGGTAAGAGGAGGAAGAAGAGTAATGAAGAAGAAAAAGGAAACGACGAGCACAGAAGGGTTGAAATTTAACGTGGAAAATCGATGGGTATGACGAGAGAAGGGGTCGAATTGAAAATTTATCGAAAGATTTTCGAGGAAACGAATAAAGTGGTGAAAACGTAAAGCGAACTTTTTTTCTTATGTCGACGCAATTTTCTCAAAGCAATTTTAATTAGTCCTCAACCAAGGGACGTACAATGGGGTCGCTTTTGGGCCTCTTGTAAGGAATTTAGTTTACAAGAGGCGCTCGTGTTCTCTGGTTAAGGGTTGGCCGGTGTTTCGTCCTGGGGCTGTGTCTTGTGATTAATCACGGGCGATGAGTGGTCGGGGGTGGAAAGTATTAGTGAGCATCGAGAGAACGAGATGAGAACAGAGGAACAAAAGTGAGAGTGAAAGGGAAGGAAAAAGAAAGTGAGTGAGAGTGAGAGGGGGGGGGGCGGAGGGGCGCGGGGTGAAAGGTTGAAAAGGAGAGCCAAGAGAAATAGAATGCTTTTAGAGAGGTCTTAGGGCTTCTTCTCAATTCGTCCCCCCCTCCCCCTCCCACCACCAAACCACCAGCCCCCCCTATCCCAAAAGAGACCCACCCTCTTCGGATACTTTCATAAATAATATTTGGCTCTGTTTTTATGCCGACGCGTGTTTTGCCTGTGCTTTTAGGCTTGTACCTCGTGCAAATACCGCACGGCGGCTGGCGTCGCGACGCTCTCTGTTCATAAAAGAGTAAACAGCATTGGCTGCTGAAATTTATTATTCCTCTCGCGCGGACACGATCCCCACATTTCTTTTTTTGCTTCGCCTTTGGCCAGAAGTAAGAAATATTATGCGCGTCAGTGGAATTTTGAATTTCGTTTTCTTTTATTAATTACTCAATTTTTCCCCCTTTTTGCCTGTTTGCCAGTGCCAGCGCTTCGTTAGTTCGGGTTGAATTCTTTGTTGCCGCGTCGAATTAATTTTAACTTTCCCTTTGTCGAATTTCGTTCTCACTATATCGCGCGCATAAATTTTATATCGGGGCTTTTTGATAAAAGAAAATTCGCCGTTTTACCAACTTCCCGTTATGCCTCTTGCGAGTCATCCGAAGTCTCTACGGGCCTCGTATGGCTGCTAACCGTAAACAGCATCTGCCGACCAACATTTACATCTCTGATGTATATCCAGTACCGTCACTGGCATAACTATTGCTGCTACCGATACTGCTTCTTGCAATGTTATTGCTCTAGTATTACCATATATGTATAACTGCAGTTACTGGTACTACACGATTTATTATTGTTTCTTGAATACATCATGATGCAACTGCATTGCGCGTTGCAACTTCCTCATGTGCTTTCGTGGCGCCTTCTACTTTCTATATCGTTCATTATGACGTCATAAATAATAAGTACGGATCTGACTTGCATTGTTAAAAATCCTGCGTACACACCAAATTTTTTTACACACTTATGTATGAAACTAAGTTTCATTCCTCTTGTGTGACCGCTTAAGTGCATTATCGTTCTTACACTTTACTGAATAAAAGAGAATAATATTCTAATTAGAGTGATTATTAAAAATCGGTAAATATAATTCAATTGTTTTCTACTATTATGTTGTACAGACTGAATCGAACATGCAATACGAATTCTCTCCCTACGTTTAACTTGGTGTTATAAAATATATATTTGCATATATGCACTTGAACCCAGCGTATCACTCCATATTGACACTTACCGATATCGATCGAATAGAAATTTACAGCAAGCACATTGCGTCAGGCACGTCACGTAAAAGGTATTGAATTGAATATGAAATCGAAAAAGGAGTGAAAATAAAATATTTTTTTTTTATTAAATTTTTGCAAATATCAAGCACATCACCCTGAAAATTTTTCTTTCTTCTGTCGCCAACTAATCTCAAGAAATAAACAATTCTGACGGACGATCATTTTTTCACGATTTACCGCCCCGAGCTAAGATACGAATTTAACAGGCGAATATCGTCTTTCGTGATCAGTGTGAACTAAGCTTCATACATTCGGTGACAGTTTCTATAAGCAGGTCCTGGATCACCAGGACAATTACCCACTTCACAGCGAGTCTCGGGTTACTCAGAGCTCAGAAGGGAGTCTTATACCGACTCAGACGTTGCTGAGAGTGAAAATCACAGCGACCCTTATTGCTTCCTTATCCTGCACTTCCAGGTCGGCCCGGTAAACTCTCAGGATCCTTATGCTTGTTGGTGTCAGATTCCTCTTTGGTATCGCAAGTTAAGGATGCTGTACTACAAAGTAATAATGATACACCCTAAGGGAGTGATATGTCCTCTTTGAGAACGTTAAATGTTGGGATGATTTTGTCCTACTATCACCGTTATCTTACGACCTTACTACCCTTACGTAATATCAAATAACATTCGATTTTATGTGCTTGTAAGTGCATACAAGTGCATAAAATCGAATGAAAAATAAAACAATCTCACCATGATCAGTTTCTTTTTAAGTCATCATTCGTAATCATTGTTTTTTTATTGGTCACCCTACACTTTGACCTCTTATCTTAATCTTCCAGCTTTACGACGGTCGATCTATCTCGTAAGTTCACTAGCGCTATCTTCAAAGAGATTTTACTTGTGTCCTCAGCTTGATAGGATCTATAAAAATCCTTAAGAGTGCCTAAGACTAAAATTATCAAAGGGGTCCTAAGCATACTAAAAGTACACTTGTGGTATTACTGATGTTTCAATCTAAAGCTGTGTGATTACGTCATATTACTGTATCAGGGTTGCAAAATAGATATAGTAATAGCACATGCAGCTTCTATAGTAGATACGTCAATAATAGCGATCACTTCGAAACTCTAGGATTTACCACTGAGTGTACGTAACCATGCTTAAGCAATGGCTGCAAGTAGATACTAACCTGCACTGATAGTGCAACGAACCGCTTTACACATTCGATACACATATGGTGCATAAGTGTCTATGGCTGAGCGTTCAATTGTGATTTCCAGTTCACAAGCGCTATGCATAGATCCTGCGGATTATTATAAGATTTTATATGAAAATTATTAAAATTAATACAGTCCCGTATGGTATTTACGTAATTTATTATTAGCGTAAAAAAGGATTGAGCAATTTTTTTAACGCAATTTTTGTATCTGATTTCAGGTACGTATCCTTGAATGGTCTACGGGGCGTTTTCTGGTAAATGGTCCGTTAACGTGAGTCTCGTCTGCTTCCGTAAGTGCAGGGTCCGAAAGCACGTTTGACTATGTAAAAATGAAGTCAATTAAAAAATAAATTATTAATCACCCGACCTGCGGCTGTAGTCAATAACATCTAATAGTTGAAACGTAAATAATTTTTAAATACACGTTTTGAATTTTCCGCCAAAATCACATGTAACAACAACAACAACCCATTGGCACGATCCTTTGTTACGGCACTGTTAAAATTAACGTATACAGGCATTAAGTTTTTAATAAAGCTCTCTCGTAACACGAAAAGACTGTATATTTTTGTTTTCTATGAAAATAGTAGTTTTTAAGTAACTTCGTTCCTAGCAGCTGCTTCCTTTAGAGACGCGCGAATTCGTACGATAGTCACAGCACGCGGAGCTACGTGTATTCGGTCCAGGAAATTCTACCTATTACACGGGATGCTCCCGTAGGTTATTTTAGGTCCTAGCAAAAACAAAGTGGCTATGGGGTTGCCTTACTAAATAAATAGAGCACGCGCGAGCGGTTACCAGATTTGATGGACCAGAATTGGACCATTACTCCGTCCGTTTGGCTCGACATCCGCATTCCTGGAATCCTAGAGGCGCCTATCGATCTCACGCACCCTCCGCCCTCCTGACGCCCCTTCAACGGAAAATCACCAACTGTCAAGTCCAATCGACGTTTTGTTATGAGCTCCCCTTTACTTGTAATTGTACGCTGCGACAGATTCGTTTCCTGCCTCAGAAATTTCTGAAGGCAACGTTAACTCAAGTAAAAGCTTGACCTTTGACATTTGAGTTTCTGGCGATGAAATTTTATTCCACGTTCGCTGATTCGTGTATAATACATCTCAATTCTGCATTACAATTTGACCTTTATATCGACCAGTGTGAACTTTCGTGATAAAGTACGTCTATTTCTAATATACATATATGTATATTGTAACGTGACGTTGCAGAGCTGGAGACCACCTAGGAATGACCGAACAATAAATAAATAGGATTTATCAGGTCAGATAGGGGTTCGGTGGCACAGTGATAAGTGTCCGACTTGGCAGTCCGAAGGTATCGGATTCGATTCCCGATCGGAACTCCTAATTTTTCGGAAATTCCTGGCCCTTTGGCGCTCCCTGGCGGCCTTCTGGATAAATTAATTATAGCGGGTCGTTCTGGCCAACCCGTTATAATATATATATATGTGTGTATATATATATATTTTTATACGTGGGTGTTTTGTGAACAAAGTTAATTTCAATCAGGTTAGGTTAGCTTCGGGTCGCATTCATCCCTTAGGGACCTACTTTCTTGAATTTTATTTTATTACAAACCTGAAACTTAAAACGAAAGTCTATATTTTTTTTTTTACCGTCGCCATTCAACGGAATTGCATTTCAAAGTGGTATTCTTGACTTTATGGTTTTTCCTTCTTACGTTAAAAGCTGCGGACAATTTACGATGATTCATTAGGCCGAAATAATCGTCCTGAATTTTATACAGTCTGTTAACGGTAAATGGCGACAACTTCGGCGTCGTAAACAATTTCATTCTTGCCGGTTTTCGCCTTCCGGGCGAAACACTTTGCGTTACCCTATATTAGATAATTACCATTGTGGAATATGGAGGGGGAGGGAGGGGGGGGAGCCATCGGATATCTGCGGTTTACATTGCGGCGAACGTTAACTCGGGACTCGACGGAAATTTAATTTCTCGTTAACTCCGGGTTATACGGTGAGTTTCGCTGAAGCTGGATTATGTTACTGCAACTGGTAAAGTTGCGGGTGTCGGGCGCGAAACGTAATTACACGGTATTGCCAAAGTGCCGCCTGAGGATAAAAATAACGCAATAACTTCTGACGATACGTTTTTTTTTTTTTTTTGAAAATTTCGAACTTTTTTTTTTATTTGGTCACACGAAATCATCGACTTATCAGTTTCAGTATTGTGAAACCTATTTTTGTTTCGTATCGTAAGAAATATTTTTAGAGACAAAAAAGTCAAAGATTCAATTATAGATCACATGAGGGATTTGGCTCAAGCACAAGGTGAGTCACGTATTGCAATTTTTTTCCGATATCTACATATATATAAATTCACATATGATTTGAACGCATTTCGTGTACGAGAGTTTTGTGGTTACTTCTTATCTCTTAGGAGTGCTTTCCCACGGGGTGAATACAGGCATTGAATAATATTGAGAATACAAGCATCAATGCCAGATATTGAGACGTTACTACGATTTTAAGATTGTGGAACGTTGATATATACATTGTGATGCTTATATTAAAGAAATAAATAAGCCATGTATTGTTACGAGAGCCTCATCGGCTTTGTTAGTTTTTTTTTTAACGTTACCCATTCACCTGACGTCATCAGAAGTCAACTGAGTCCCCGTTAAAAAATTCTCAAAACTGTCAGTTTGACAGCTCATACATAATAAGCTGGTAGTTCCGAGCCGTGATAAAATATTGAAGTGTAAGACGAAATGAATTTTCTAGCTATTCTTTTTCGAAAACTGAGCCTATTCGTCTTTACGATATGCCTAATAGTGGACGAGGTCTCTTCGGTTGGTGGTAGCTGTATAGCAGCAGTCAAAAATAAACGTTATAATTGTTACGAGAGACTAATCGGCTTGGTTAGTTTTTTTTTTTAATGCTACCCTTTCACCTGACTGTCATCAGAAATCAGCTGAGTCTACGTTCAGAAAGTCTGAAGACTTTCAGTTTGACAGCTCATACATAGTAAACTGGTAGTCCCGAGCCGTGGTAGAATATTGAAGTGTAAGACGAAATGAATTTTCTAGCTATTCTTTTTCGAAAACCGAGCCTATTCGTCTTTACGATATGCCTAATAGTGGACGAGGTCTCTTCGGTTGGTGGTAGCTGTATAGCAGCAGTGAAGAATGAACGTTATAATTAGTTCCAGTACAAACCGTTTTCCTCCTACAGAGTCGGGCGATACGAAATCTTTGTGTTTAATAAAAGATTGGCCGAGCGCCAGATGCGAAGAATTGCATTATGATAATCGAGCCGTAAGCAGAAAAGACAAACTTTTGGGCAAAGTGGATTAACTCGAGAAGAGGGACTTCCGTTTGGGTAACTTGGACAGACGGAAATAATAGAGTATTAAACCGTTGATTTTTTACGAGAAGGAGCTGATAACACGATAAGAGATTTCGTACTTTTATTTAACTGGCTAACAAGGATCAAGTAATGAGAAGAGAGAATGACTGATAATAACACGATCTAAATTTTCGCTAATCAGTAATGAGGATGTAAATTGCTTTGAGAAATAAATAAGTATATTTTATTTAATCGACGCTGTCTTTCCGACTAAATAGTAATGATAAGATTGATAAAAAGAAATATTGAATTTCATGATAGCTGAACTTGATTCAGCAACGTCACAGTATTATCATTCAGGGATTATGGGTACACGCATGATACGCACATACGCGTAGTACATAGAAGAAGCCATCATTATATTTTTCAGTCTCTTGGATATACTTTATGTATATAAAAGGAATATTGCCATGGGTTAAATTTAAACTCTGTACCAGTAGTACAGAGACGCGTATCTTTACGTACGAGCATCGCGTTGCGTTATCGTGCGTGTATGCGTGTAAGAGATCGCGTAAGGATATTCACGTTTTCCGCATGGAAATTAGGTGCTTCCGTTTATGTGGCGAGTCGTATCCCGTTCCTTACATTGAACGTGGAAATTTTCGACGCTGGAATTTTAACGTTTTTGGAAATAACGTGAGCACGTGTCGGAGAGAGGAGGAGCGTTTGAAAGAGAAAGAGTAGGAGAGAGAAGAATAAAGACAGAGAGAGAGAGAGAGAGAGAGAGAGAGAGAGAGAGAGAGAGAGAGAGAGAGAGAGAGAGAGAGAGAGAGA
>JARQSU010000789.1:149094-170716 GCA_030142265.1 Calameuta filiformis
GAGAGAGAGAGAGAGAGAGAGAGAGAGAGAGAGAGAGAGAGAGAGAGAGAGAGAGAGAGAGAGAGAGAGAGAATGAGAGATACAGTAAGCAAGACTTTACATTCAAACGAATAGGAAACGAGTTAAAGGGAATAGCCCGTGTATAATGCGCGCGCCTGTTGGCTGGTTTGGGGATCCGCGAAGATTCTTAAAATTCAAACTTCTCCTGTAGTGTCTCTGGCGCGATACGTCGAATAACACGAAACTTTGCTTAGCACGTCTGAAAACGACTATTGCGCCACTGCTGAGTTTGTGAAAAGTTTTACGTTTAACGTTATCGCTGTCAAACTTTTGAAACATGAATTAGCCTACCGGTTTATGACACTTTTGTTTACCCCTTTAACCGGTAGATGCCTTTATTTGCGATACTTGGAGTAAATGAGAAAAGTATGTAACCTGAGAATAATTGCTCGGTTTGCGTTGTATCTTGTATAAATTGTATTGTTTGTATTTTTTTTTTTAATACAAGTAAAAAATTTAACGGTAGGATAAAACGCAGTTCGGAATATTAACGTGGCAGTTTGCATATCTATATGGTATGATTGTATGTAATATTTTCATAAAAATATTTTATTTGCTTGCGGCTATGCGTGCACCAAATAAGATGTCCTGACTGTACACATTTTTATTACATAGATATTATTTGCTGTTTGCGGCAATTTTCAAAAAAAAAAATGCTGATCGTTATCCAGTGCTGGGTTTTTATTTTAGATTATATTAACATACAGTATTATGAAATAATTGAAATTCAAAAAATTATGTTATGAAATGTTCGTGCTTAAAGTTCTATACCTTACACATATACAAATATATAATTAAATTATTCGCAATCACGGAGATTTGAATGATGTTGATGAAATCCAATATTTTACATAATACGAAGAGGATTTACATTTCAGAGTCTTTCACAGACTGAAATATAACAGTCGTCACAAATACAAAATATCCAATAGACAGTAACTACTGTTCTCGAACAGCACTCTATATACAGAGTGTCCCCGAAAAATTAAAAGCCTAATTATCATTTTCAATTTTACTTGCCGGATTATTTATAATTTTACAAAAATTACGTTCCCGAATCATGTAACGCGCGATATAAAAAAATTCCATTTTTTTCACCCAAAATATAACATTAATCAGCACTCCATCAGTGTCACTGTAATCCCTGAAACTCTCCATCAATCAGATTCTATCCCCATCATTTTATCATCCTCAAGGTAGATCAGCATGAGCATAAACATTACTGTCGCCACCATGCGTATATCACCCATTGCGAATCTACATAAGAGACATTAGAATTAACCCAAAGATCATATTCCTGGCTTAATATCCAAAGGTATGAGAAAGTGAATAAAATTCTTTTCCTAATCGTATAAGGGAAATAATCGAGTTTCGGTCAGACAGCCGACAGTCTGACCAACCATTGACTTCTTCCCCTTCGTAATACCGTATGTACATACCTATATACATACCGTTGTCATTTCTAACCCCGAGCACAATCTAGTAGAGTGGCTGTTCCTTGGAATCAACGAAAGATGAAAGACAGATGAAAGTCTGAGGAGATCAGGCAGGCTTGCCAACATTGACCGAAAGCACGTTGTGACATTCCTTGCAGGAATGACAATAACGTACACCAGCTTCCGGAATACAATCAGGCAGCCAAGTTATGTTCGAGAGACACGCTGTGTCGTCACACGTTGCGCCACGAGTATTGCCAACCTGACAACGTACTAGTTCCACTTGAATGCGTACAGTTACGTGATCGGATCTCGTGACCATCGAATTCCGTAACTCCCAGTGAATTCCGCGACTGGATACGAGACGATCGATCTGTAAGTACGACGTCAGACAGACACGTGTTCGTTAACGCTGTTAGATCGATATTATGAAATTTGAACAATATTATTTTTTTTCCTTTTTTTTTTTTAATATTCCTATTTCCGTTTCTCCCTTTTTGATCATCGCCTTATTTCCACTCTCAGCTTCTTTTCGACTGAGCGTATCGCGACGCAATTATCAGACAAGCAAAGCTATGAGGACTTTGTTGCTGAACGTAAGGAAGGTTACGTTGCTGTAATAATTCAATGGGAAATTATTGGACTTTACTAGTCTCGAGTATTAAAACTGAACGATGCAACCGGATATAGAAATTCATATTTATTCATATTGATTATAATTTATAATACAAGTCTGTGCTGCGTCTGATGTTACATGTTATGCAAAATGGCTCAATGTTACATCGAATGCCAAAAGCTCTGACTGACGTTTGACATCCAACTGTCAGCTGTCAACCATAAACCGAACATTCTCATTCCAATTCTTGTCCGGGTATGTTATTCAATGATCATTCCATTTAAACGAGTGTTGGTCAAAATTTTGGCTGGATTATAAATTCCCACGTGGGATACGATTCAGCATTGCCGAAAATTCAGAGATTATTTTGATCGCTATGATCCATGTTACGGACTGGGGTATCTGTTTTCGTCCAAAAATTGCAGACGTCAGTGCGTGTATCTTTCTGTTTTTTTTTTTTTTCTTTATCATTTTTTTTCCTGCTTTCTGCCTCCGTTGCCTCTTTGTCCTTTCGCTACTGTATTTCTTTGCTTTGTCTTTTTTTCGGTACACTTCGTGGCCTCGTTCCATGGAATATTTTTGCCATCGGTCTACCGACCGTTCTCTGAATCACGTGAATAACCTCAATGGTGCATCCTCCTGCTTCCCACTCAAGTTACACATACGAGATTCCTCGAGCGGGAAGCAACCAACTAACCAACCAGCCAGGCAACCAGCCAACCAAGCCTGCCAACCACTCCAGTCCTGCCTCTTGTATTCAGGGTCCCTTCATTACTTCCGCTACGAATGGATATGCGTTTGACGTTCTCTATCCGCGTTACAGAGAGATAGACTAGATTCCATAGTAATTGCACATTATGAATCAAGATAAACTTTAAACGGAATCGGATTCACGTCTATCCGTTTCTCTCTCTTATCTCATCGCCGAAACCGTCTATCTCTTTTCACGTGTTACGGGAATCAATGACATCAGAATTCCTTGCGAAAACCTATTTGATTTGACCATCTGGTCGTCATTTACGTGAAATTCATGTTGAAATACCTTAAATTCCCGAAACTCCTTGCGGGTAGTACCAACCTAGTTGTATGTTTCGTCGTTTCTAATTTTACATTCCTCCGTAAGATTCATCCGCAGCAGTCGGACGGAAGAGAGATAAGGAAATATCGAAGATGATACAGAAAGGGGATGCTGTGTTTGTACCATATTGCGAGTCTGAAGATGAAGGGGGAAAAAATTGAGAAAAAAAAATTAATATCAATGTTTATATTTATTTTGGGGTACGTGCTTGCTGCTGAGCTACGTAGAGATTCTGACTTTTCTAAAGCGTCTTTTACGTTCGATATTTTTTACTTCTTTTTTTGTACTTTCTCTGCTTTTCTTTTGGACTTTACACCTCTTTCGCTATAAACCAAAATTGGACGCCTTTCATCCTCGCAGACTCTTGGCTGCTGTGGGAAATCTAACTTTTTCGTGGCGCCGAACGCCCAGCCGCCTTTTATATTGGCTCCATCAATTCTCGTCGGGTTGTCAAATACGCCTGCGCGAACGTCGGTTGATCTTCGTTAATGCACGTTTTTTTTTTTTTTTGAGTTATGCGATTCTGTGTTTTTTTTTTCCTGCCAACACTTTGTAAATTTCATTCAACTCTACGTAGCCTGGTGTAAGAATTCACGAAAGTGGATTTATAATTTTATTTCGTTAAACGAATACGTGTACGTGTTAAATGGATACAACCAATTCTCGAATTTGTTTAAAAGCTAAAAGAAGAAGAAAAAACTTTCCATTTTTCCAATTAAAATTAAATCGAATTATGATTATATTCATTACACTCATTCAATGATATCAAATGATTCTTAAGACTGCCAATTTTCCAAATCTTTCTATTAACGATAAGCACAATCAGTATACATACATATAGTATACCTAATTTACATTAAATGTAACAGCATTTCGGCCCACGTACTAACGTTAATCTAATTGCAACCGACATGTGTACATTTAAATGACTATTGAGCAGTTGCTATTTGCTACCAGTTCCAGTGCCACCTGATTAGCCAAAATTGCCATAGGGTGGTCCTTCCACTTGAACCAGTTTCATGTTTGACCGATCAACAAAGGAGATCCATTAATCAAACGACATTGTTTACCAGGTCTAGAATTCAATCAGAATTTTAGAAACGATACGTCAACAGTACCCTCTTCGAGGTGACTATTAAAACGACGACTAACGATCAAACCGAATTTGGAATTGGTTAAACTAAAAAAAAAAAAAAAAAAATTGCAAAACAAAAATAATTTCATATTAAATATATTATTATTAAACCACATTAAATCGAGCCAACCATAGTCAATTTCGATTATTTTGCGTAACCTTATTATATCCTATAAACCGTAACAGCCAATGTTTAAAACATAACCGTTCCATACTCCTGCATATAATGGCTATCGTATAAGTGCATAAGTGCATATTGCATCCAGTTGAGACTTCAATTTGCATTTATTTGCTGGTTCTCGTTGCTTCGTGACCTCCAGCTATTTTCGTTATTATTAACAAACGAGAATTGCAAATACGATCATTAATTAAATTAGCATTTCTAATAATGAATATTGGTGCTATATATTTCTAGCATAGACTTGCCATAGACTACCATGAACTTATCAGTGATATCGTACTATCACCGTTCTGACGTATGACACGTCACTCACTCAGTGACGTATTACGTAATACTGCATGAATATCGTATTAACGTCGGAATCTGGAAACGTTATAAATTTAACATCCGCGTATTCGACGTTCGCTTAATTTTTATATCTGCATTATCCAAATAAATCACGTATGCTCGTTCATTATTAACCCATCGGCAAACGCTTCATTTGTAACGTCTCACTCTCGCTGGTTGCGTCACTCTACATGTAGGTTGAACCGTGTCTCGTGAAAAAAAAAAAAAAAAAAAAACGCTCGTAGCGCCGTCTCGCGCGTAAAATTGAAATACCGATAGCCGCTGCCATCAGAAACTCGCAAAGGCTCAACGCACTTCTCGGTAAGCGGAATAAATCGTAACTTGTCACTAGCAGCGATTCGCATATTTTACTTTCCAATCCCACAGAGAGTCTATACGCGTGATTAGTGCAAACGGGCTGCGATCGATTCCCGGACCTGACGCCGTTGGCTCCCTCGTCCATCGATGGGACAAAATCTCCAGCAGTCATTTTTACAAAAATTCGTAGTCGGTCGAAAGCAGAGAATTTTCAAAAAAAAAAAAAAAAAAGGCCCTAAACATTTCAAAATTCTATAGATATACAGTATCGATACAGGATAAATATATTTGAGCTAATACAGATACACGTAATCGTACAAGGAACATTGACCTATATAATTTAATGAAATCTATTCAAACTGGAAATGCCCTATCGGATGGCTATGGGTTACGGTCACTGAAGAAAACATGCCTGCAGGCATAAAAAGGTTTTTTTTCAGGTTAATTTCGTTATAGGCATTAGGCTGCGAATGGTTCTGATTTTAGTTTCCGATTGAGGAATAGACGGGGAATGGATAAGGGTGAATAAAGCCAACGAGGGTTACCGGTAAGTAGAACGGTCGTGCGTAGCTTTATAACGTTAGAATGTAAATTGGCTGAAGGAAGGTTTGCGGGCCGCGTATTAATTAGAAGCAGAAGGTGCGAAATTATGTTCTCCCCCGGCATTAAATTATCGTATCTCGTGGCCGGTTTCGTCAAGTGATGGATTTGCTGTGGCAGTCGCTTAGGCTGGGCGTAACAGGGTATTCGATTATTTCTACGGTTAGCGATTTCGCGAAGGAGAGAATATCGGTTTGATATATTACAGGGGGCGAGAGAGTGTATATGTATATAGGAAAAGGCTCATGAGAAACCATTAAGCTTATTCGGTTATCGGGGAGCTTTATCCTTCTCGACTCGAAATTGCGAACTCGTATCCTCCTGAGGTATCGATAACCTCGTACGATACTTATGGATTTTTCTTATATGGTTCGAGCTTGGGATTAGCTAATGCTAAGCCTGGGTATTTCATTGCTGCGTTATCGTTGGAAACAACTTTCTCGCTTCTTGTTATATTCGCTAAAGCTTTCGAATCTTCTTGGGAAAACTTTGAAAATGTTTATGCTGGTAATGATTTTGTACACGGACGAAGCTTTTGTACGTTTAGACGTACAAGATAAGCGGACGAGGTTTAAAATTTGAAAGAAAAGAAGTTGGTTTGAAATTTGCAAAATTTTGGATCGCAACAAAGAGTGTTTAATTTTTGAAAAATTATTATCACGTCGATTCCCCTATTTGTTTTCTATTGATCGAGTGTTTAATCGTTTCTCACGCTTCCTCAATCAACATCAGGCTCGGGCAATTTCTATTTAATTAAAACACATAAAATTGCATATGCTTATCACGCACGCTCTTAAATATTCATGAATATTTAAGTGATAAGCGTTTTTTTTTTTTTTTTTTTTTTCAAAAACAAAGGAAATAATGCCCGACTGGAAATATCGAAGTATCTTCAACAGGCGAATATTAAACTAAAATTGCAATCCGAGTATCATAAGCGTTTATCCTTGAGGTAAATATTTTCCGTGCACTTTTGCAGCATAGATTAAGAAATATCTCTTTAAAATGTTCTTCGTTGCACGTAGCCTACAAAAGCAGAGCGTATGGTAAATTCGCAATCACCGAAACCGAAAGCTCTGCCGGCTCTTACTTTAACGAAAGTTGCGCGACGGCATTGAGCTTGGATTTCAGCTGTAAAGTTTAAACGATTTGGTCGACTTCGCACCAGTACGCCCACTGTCCATTGGCACGAGGTGTAGTCTCCTCACGACGTAACGTACATTTTTATTCATTACTCAGAAAGTATAACGTTTCCTAAGACGTCCCAATTGGTACGTGTCTGCACGTGGAACGTGCTTCCTCCCTGAGCCACGCAATTTACCAAAACCCCATAGCCACCTTTGGCACGTCCTCCTAATGCTATTAGCATTGCTGTATACAATATATTTTTTTTTTATTTTTACATCGGCAAAAGTCTCTTTGACGATTCGCTACAATGCTCCGGGCATAAAATCGTTTTTGGCAAAATCCTTAAGGTTTTGAAAAAAAAAAAAATAAAAAAAATAAAATAAAATAAAAAAAATAAATTAAGTAATTAAGATCCTCGTACTTTACTCCTATCTCATTATTTTTTTTTTTTCCCCCCCCTAAACACGATTTCAGGCTTACCTTTGGATCTCAGCCAGATTACGTCAGACGATTTGAGTACCGGTATTTTCTCCTGTTTAACTTGCGTCTCAAGCTAATGCAACGTAATATATGAAACTTTTAACTTCACCGTCAAAGCATAAATCAGCCTTTAGTGTATCTGCAAAACCTGATTCGTAGAATTTCTACTTCAGTTCTTAAAGATTAAATCAAAATTCTTTCTTATTGCTGCTTATTTATTTGCTTGTACCATGATAATTGATACTATATTTTTTTTTAAGTACTTAGCTTACGTCATCGTTAGTATTATGCTAAGTGAAATTATGTCACAAGGTCAAATCTATCTCTGGGTCAATTATATTCACAGGTAGTAGCCGATAGGAATTTTTGAAGTCTGATAAGATGTACTACGTACTGTTCACCAACATACAGCTTCCGACGTATTATCAATCTTGACTGTACCCACTGATTTGTATTTTATCAATTTCCCTCATCCTCGTGCCAAAACGATCTGTCGATGGTAAATTCCAATTAGAGATACAAAGGTCAATCAGATCTTAATATTACAGTTGAATGTAAAGTTGGATTAGAAATTTTCAAATAAAATTTAATTAATAAAAATAACAACACTTTCATTCGTTATCGTTAACTTTCTCTTATCAGCGCTTTTTTCCCATTCTCTGATATTTCATATACCCGCACGTTTATATAAATGCGAAAATACTTTTCTACCCGATGAATTTATCCGGCTGTCGTTATGTTTAAATTGTTATGATATTTACAATACACATGTATCCTTAAGGTGACGCGATAGTTCCGAAAAATGCTGTGGATCACGAAAAAATGTAATGCAGTGCGTAACATCAGGAAAGTTTGTCGCCGATTTAATCCAAAACGCTTCATTTTTTTTTTCTGGTTCCCAGTATCCACGATATTTCCCTTGAGATGCGGCAACGCGCAAGCTTTGTAATTTTTGGCTGACAGTTTGCTCTGGCACCGCTGAAATAGCAGGCACGGACCAGATAGGCCTTTTTGCACGCGAACTGGAAGGGAATCGTTGATGGGACTCGTGACGTAAGGAATTGAACGTGAGATTAGAGTGACATGGGTGCGAGGGATGAGCAGGGTGAGAGATGGAACAGCCAGCGCAGCTTCGTCGAAAGTGTCCTTAATGTCACGCACACGCGCGATACGCGTTGGCATCAACCTGAATTCGATATCATGTACGGACAGACTTCCCGGTTAACTCTGAGCGTACGTTAAATCCATGTGTTTTTGATGACCCTTCAATGACTGGGAGGATTATGTATATATATGTATATCTGTATTGTATATACGATACGTGATATTTCTCCCGAATCGCGCCAAAACATACATGTATCCCATATATCAATATATACATATTCACTGACTCCACGCCAGTATTCATCCTTTCATGACTGAGTGCCATTCAGAGTCGAAGAATTGGACCCATTTTTATAACAAATTTATATGCAGATTGGAGTCAGACTTTACATATCGAGGCTACGTGACAATCGATTGCCAATTGTAAAATTGTAATTATCCGGGTAAAAAATAACTTTCGTTAATAATGAATTCATTGATGAATGAATTAATCTAAAAAGAAATTTTTTTGTTTTTTTTTTCCAGTCTGGATAAGTTCGTGATACGTGTATTATTAGTATCTGCTAAATTTGAAATTTTCATTGTGGTTCAAGATTTTTATAAACTGATGACAATAGCTAGATGAATTGATGATGAGCAGAAAGATATTTTCGTACTGGTTTAACTGGGGATGGGATCGTTCAGTATAGGTATTGGATCCGTTCGATCTAATTTCAGTAAGACTATTAACGTCTCCAGCTTTCCATCGATCATCGAAATAGTTTCGATCCCGTTTCATTTCATTTATCAAAATAATTTCTTAGTCCTGTATTATCGCGATGGAAATTAATCGATAGGTTCGATAATCTCGAGCGAAGGCAATTAACAGGATCGAGATAATTGTTTTAGAGCTAAGCCAACGTATCATGCTGGTTAAAACTTTCAGGCACCGGTTCGGAACTGGTATGAATCTGTAGCCAATATATATTGCAAGGAAATTTCAAGCATATCGTTCAGTCATGTTCCAGGGGTTACGATCGTACAGAGTCGTAGCATTTCATGTGATATCGTATACGGCTAAGAATAGTATGTTGCTATGGCGTCGCGACGGCTTGCGCAAGGGCAAGGTAGTCTCGCTTGCCGTTCCCGTAGGCGACAATAGGTACTTTTATCCGTAGCCGGCCGATATATCCGAATCAGATGGAAAAAAAAAAAAAAAAAAAAACAGACAATATCATATTCTCCTCCCGTATTGCCGAGAAAATATCGAAATCGTATTGCGCTACTTGCCAATAAACATTATTCGAGTACTGCGCAGTAGCAGCAGATAAATACGTACATACGTGCTATAAATATACTTATAGCGTATACGAATATATAATAATCCATATATTAATATATCCTGTTCAAAGTGGTCGTATAGTCGGATGACGGAAAATTCTCGCGTGTGTATATATATATATGTATGAAATATATACATATATGAAACATAAAAATGAAAGTCTGCAGCATTGCAGTATGCATCCCCTAGCGCGAAACCTCCCTTATATATATTGGCGTTACGATAGATATCCGGAAATGTATTGCCGATTCAGCGTATATACATATATACAGAGATATATGTATCCCTATAAGCCACAATATCGCTAAAGCATCGTTAAAAAGAAAGTGGAGGATGATGAAATGGAATAAAAAGAAGAGAAAGGAAAGGGCAGCTTCGCGTTGTGCGACGTTGGAAGAGGAAACGAAAGGAGTAAGACGTATATGGTTGATAAGGGGTGGTTTCGTAGCAGGGGTTGAAATCCTTGATTTACTCGAGCTTTTTATTGGTAAAGAAAAAGGGGCAAACAGGTTATCCAAGGCATGGGATTGCCTATAGATATATATAAAGAGGGTTGAGCGTGACGTGAATGCACCCTTATGTGTTAGGGGTAGGAGCCGTAATACTACTCGTGCCGCTGCTGCTCGGACATCCCAGCTGAGGAGACCGGTTCTATCCACGGGCTCTTCCAGTCATTTTTCCCGCGACCCCCTTTCACGCTCTCTTTCACCAACCTCCCCCCCCTGTACCCCCCTCTGATCCTTAACCTTCCAGTAAACCACCCGCCACCCCCCTGCGCTCACCAAACCAATCCGCACAATATCCAACGTGATTTTGCGATTTCCGTTTCTCTTTCTCTCTTCCTGCTTCGCTCTCCCCCCCCCTCTCACTCTCTCTCTCTCTCTCTCTCTCTCTCTCTCTCTCTCTGCTTTCAGAATGCTCTTCAGCAGCAACAGTAGCAGCAGCAATAGCAGCGAGCATACCTCGTCATTGCACCCTCCTGAAACCCCATCGACTTCTGCCCTCCCGACAGTCTCTCGTTCTCTCTCTTTTCTGGCTGACCTACTTGCTAAGAATTGTCCTCCGTTGTTACATGCTTTTTAACGTGAATCGCAATCGTCCCTCTGTGCGCGATGGCGATATTGCATTTTGTCGCAGTGGAGACGTCGCTGTTCCGGGCGCTGGTGTTGCGAATTAGAGAGAGAAAAAAAAATAATGAAATCTAACGATATCGAATTGGGCCTAGTGGAATTTTATTATGTTGTTTGACGGTAATTCAATTTCATATTTAACTCGACGTGATTCCCATTGGATATTTTGGGTTTGGAAAGCCTATGGGGAGAATGATTAGATTAGGCTCTTTACCCTATTCGACTTCTTATCGATAGCTTACTAAATATACCCTGTGACGAAACTCAATTTGCAATTTTTCACGGGCATGAATTTTTCATTTATTCGACAATCACAATCGAATTCGATGAAATCGATTTTTTCGTATGCTAACAATCTTCTTCGATGCGCCCTGAGGGTTGTGGCAAAAAAGTGAAGAGGGTTTTAAACAGGGTTCGAATTTTTGATTAGGTCCAGATGACAGGTGAGGGTCGCCATTTTTTTTTTTTTCATGGTGACACGATAAGAGGAAATTATTGTTACAGTGGAGTAGGAACGGGAAATCTAAGACCCTATAGAAGAGAATTAAGAATATGAAAAATGGAAACCTAAAAACAAGAGGAAAAGAAATGATAAACAAAAAAATTATTATCCTAACACCAGATGACATCTGGATGTTTTACATTATTATCCTACGATTATATATAATAAAGATGTTTCTCCTTACTAACGTCTATCAACATATGGGTCAAGGTCAATTTAATTTAATCATATGTATTTTGTAATCCAAATCTTTAACCTATCTTGGATTGACATATCTAATGTATTTGCTTCTTGCACACAGCAAAGGTATGTAACTCAAAATACGCACTTCCCGCCTATTAATAGAGATTTACAGAAAGTACATATTTATTACGAATAACATACTCGGGATACAGCAAACTGCGCACGGCTGATGTCACCCGTAAGTACAGATTCGTCTCACTGACGGTACATAAATCAACATTGATCAGTTATACCGATCAATAATTTACATGCAACATTTTATACTCGGGCCGACGATCCCACGAACAAGCAATATCACGAATTTAAATTAAAGTTCGGCAGAGCCGCGGTAGAAGTTCAAATCCGTGTTTTGAATTTGGATTAAACGAGTACCGTACTTTTCCGTCGTTGAAAATTCTCGCTATTGTTTGCAAACCACCGCCGCCTCAACCCATCGTTTATAGAAGGGATATCCAACCGTTCATAATTTATCATGCTTTTCCCTCATTGTCAAATCTCCAGTACCGTTTTCGAATTTTAAGTCATATCGGTTCTCAAAAATCCCCTCGAGTGCTTGAACGATTAGCATTATTTTAAATATACAAAAAAAAAAAAAAAAGAAATTTCTCCCTTACATTCCTTTCAACGTCCCTCAATATTCTTGATCTCAGCGTCCACTCGTTTGATCCTATTCGGCAAATTCGTAATTTCAAAATCGAAGCTTCTCGTCTCCCGGCTCTGCGTATTGTATGTATTATAAATGCATAAAAAATTCGTCAACGGAATTTAATGAAGGAATTCTCTTTGCTGTACCAATTGGTACAAAGAAAGAATGGATTTTAAGGATTGGTCCAGTTGGTACCTCCGTCGAAATATAAGCCAGTTTCAGCCCTCGACAGAGCTACCCTTCTTGTTTGTCGTCAACCCTTTCTTTCGAGTCTCGACCCCCCCACCGCACCCCCCTGCATAGCTCGTTTGTAAGCACCCTAAGTATAGAAGTAATTACTATTCATGTCGCAAAGAGCCTTGCAGCTCGCTGGCTGTGCAGCGTAAACAGGTTATTACATGGGATATATGAAAGACTATAAACCTCGTACTCGTATAAGCACTATACAGTGTATTATCTCTGGGTGAGCTTTGCTTTTACAGCTTTTTTCATATGTTTTCCTAACACGACCCATACCAAACCCGCATTTACCCTATTTTGTGAGGCACTCGGTACTAAGAGAATTTTCGTTTTATAAAACTTAAACAAAAAAAATATTTCTTTTTTTTAATATACAATTCAGAATTTTTCGACTTTGTTGCTTTAACCCTTAAAACCCAGTTGCCAAGTTTTATAAACGATAAAAGCTCCGAGACCCAAACTCAAGCAAACTCGGTCCACTGGACTGGAATATAATTCAATTAAACGATAAAGATATTTATTTAGACGACCTTCCAAAGCTCGCGAGATCCAAACTCTTGAATTAAAGCTTTCCCAAAGTTTTCCGCGATTCGGTTATTCACCGAGCATTCGAGCTTTCGATCCACCCTAACAACGTTTCGCACTTGACCTCATACGATATAAGAACAAATGAAGTTTGAATATTGGTGTATCGCATGCATTGGCCAATGTACCAATTAAGTTTCTTATTAATTATAAATAATTAATTAAAACGATACTTTTCATTGGTAAATTTAACGCATTAATTTCTTATCAGGCCATGATTCATGTACGTTTTACATTACGTAACGCATATCGCTGATACACATTTATAAATTTATGATTAATCTGCACACCCCTAATTAAGGTTCGACTTTAATGATACTAATTACGTCCCTAGAAGACCACATACCAGGATATAAATCGGAGAAATTATTCAATGCTGCCGTATAGTTGGTAGAACCGAATTTCAAAGCTTACGAAGGGTGAAAATTTATCCAAACTTACATACAGGTTATGCGTACCAAAATCGAAAACTACAGTGTTCACTGATACCAACCCCTAACACTACTACGCGCTAGGTACTTTATTTAACACTGTCAATAAAACGCATATAAATTTTCAGTAAATACGGGAGGCGTTGGTATATACAGTATATGCATACATATACAGATAGGCAACTTGGTAAATATTTTATACACCCGTAATATACAGCTATCAGATTCACGTACGCTTTTCATTTTACATTCAGGATTACGCGTTAAATAATCCCAATGTTTTGCAAAGTTATACCAAAAGCTTTCGATACGTCCCTTCATATTTTCTCCATCCGTATATATGCCTGCCGCGAATTAACGACCAAAATCCATTTTCTGCCTTTTAATGCCCCTTGGAGCGTTGATAATCTCGGCTCTAGAGAATTTCGTGTTAGGGAATATTTCTCATGCCGCTTGCAGGATTAAGGCGAAAGGATATAAATCCCAGCAGCGTATACAGATATATAAATTTCGAAATATGATGAATCTGTAGAATGTTAATGTAGAAATTATATACAAAGCCGTATAAAGCAGGATGGGACCCATGTTCGACTGCAGTTCCTCCAACATGTCACATGACTGAATTACCCACTGAGCATGTGGGTTTCGTACGTGGGAAGCTGAAAAATCACTTAAAAAAACTTATCCAAATAGAAATCAAATTTATAATATTTTCTAAACATTGGCGTCACGATTTCTAATGGAATTGTTCTCAGCATATCTTTTAATTAAATTCTGCGTCACAAAAGCAACGTTTTAGGGTAACAATGAGAAGTCGATCTTCCCACGCTAAGCCACGACGCGACGCCGTCGCCGACGCCTACGAACTACAGGACGACGACGTCGTACGAAAACAGCATGTTAAGTATTCTGCTACGTGATTCGTTAAGCGTCTATCACAAGGCTGATTGGGACGATAGAATTTTTGCACGTACAACTATGAATCACCCTTTACTGTGGGATGAAATTTTATCAGTTTTTTTCTATATAGTTTCGTTATCCCTATCGGTCTGATCTGATCAAATTTTTAGAAGACACTGACGTGTCTGTTATATAGGTTACGGGGATTCGCCTGGTGACAAAAATTTGTGGTTGACAAAAAATATCGTACGTAAAAAAGGCAACGTGGCGGTTGGCTTAAAACTTTGTAGAATAATAACGCAGCGAGAGGAAGGGAGAAAAGGTACTTAGAAAAATTGTAGCCATTCCTGATTCCCAGCGGACGTGGGAAACGGATTACTTTACGTTGGATAATGGCAAGTTTTCGCGAGAGGAGACGTTTTGGAAAATTAAATGTGACAAAGAAGGGAATAATACTCTGTATACATATATATTTTACTAGGAGGTCAATGAACGGATTTTGAGACAACGACGAGGTAGCTACATGCAATTCCGGGAGTCTGCTGGAGTCTCGTTATCGCTTGCTGGCTGGTACGAATTTAGTGAAAACCGTAAAAAAAAAAAAAAAAAAAAAAAAATTAGAAAAAAGCAGCTAGGTATTTAAAGAGGTTACCTCGTATTTTAAAACTTTTCGAAAATCACAAAGTTCCCGTTTCTCAGCGTATCCGTATAATTGTCCCGAGCGAATCACACTTTTATACATCGTTCCCGAAGCTCCGTACGAACCGTCACGGAAAATGGTTCAGCGTTTTCAACCGTTGAAATGAATTATTTTTTAAAACTTTTCCCTTACATTAGAGACGTCAGGGTAACAAATGAAACTCCTGGAAGCCCCAATACGAATAGGTATACCTGTCTACCTATCTACGGCCAGGAACCTGAAACAGACAGTCTTACAAAGGAATTTCAAAATTCAGACTGGCCCCATGTTCTTCGATCACTCTTCGTCCAGAAGCTTTTCCGTAAAAAGCTCACCGCCAGCTTCCGGCACTTTTTTTCTTTATTATTTCTGCTACAACGCGTCAGAATGTATAACGTAGCTTTTAATGTACCGATTAATACAAAAAAATTTCGCATCTTATCCTCTGACCTAAATGTATTATCGTAAAGAAAAAAAGAAAAAAAAAAACCCCAGTAAGAATTTCGTTTTATTTTCAAAACAAACGAAACTGTGGCGATTTTTATTTTTTCTAATCTCATAATCAGTTAGGTTATCAGTCCTATTCTCAGAAACAGAAACTATCCCACCCTTACGACTATACGACGCACATGTCGCGTAGGGAATCAAAGCCAAATGGGTTGTTCAGTCAATCCGGCGATTTCTGCTCCAAATACCAATCTCGAACGAAAGTCCTTGGGACACGTGAAAATGCGACGTAAGAAAATGCTTTTGTCTAGCCAAAAAAAAAAAAGAAGAAGAAGGTAAGAGGGTCATGTAGCATAAGAGACTCAGTAGTACCACAAGGATCCTTAAGGATAATGAAACCGGGAAAGGACGGGCTAAAGTACTAGAAAAAGGTTAAATGGATGAAGGATGGTCTAGAAATCCACAATTAAATCCTCACATTTTTTCGTCTCTTTTTATCTCCATCACGCGTATACGACATCTTCCTTCTTTCGCTCGTATCGGTCACTCCCGGACTAGTCCAGCCATTTCGCATCCTGCAAACTACCCAGCACTCTCCCCTTTTTATTTTTTGGCCAAACTCTCTGTCTCTCTCTCTCTCTTTTTCTCTTTATCTTTATCTTTCTCTCTTTGCTGCGAGCAAATTACTTCGGGAATATTTCGCTAGTGCGAAAGCTTATGGTCGTTTTATGATTTTCCTACATATAGTTATATATGCGTAAATACGTATAACCATGATATATAGATATACAATCAAACAGTCCTAGCGGTAACCGAGGTTCACTCGAAACGTTCGCGAGCTTTGAATTTATATTGCAATTCTGAATGCGTTACATCCGCGTTCACTTCATCGTGCAGCAGCATTCCAGTTTTACAATTTAATGAGCGTACGCCAGATACATAATACTATTTTAGCAACCGAGCACTATGCGAGTCTCGCTTATAATTTTTTTTTTTTTTTTTTTTCAAAAAGACATTAAGTGAAAAAGGTTGATAATTGCGTCGCTACAAAATTCCATGATAATGTTTTACACAATAACCTATATGATAATCGGTGCCCATATTAAAACCCATGTACGTTTACGTGTCATAAAAAAATTTTGTTGCCGAGCTTGCAATCAGCGTGAACAACAATGCACGCGCTTTTAACCCTGTTACTACTTATGCGCTTAACGAGTTAACGAGCATCACCAAGGCTAAAAATCCGTGCTCGGTCGCGACGTTATCCGTGATAAATATCGCACGCCGCGTTATGACTTTTTCCGTAGTGGCGCCCTGGTCACTGGCGCGCAAATGAATTTTGCACATTCGAAACTGGCCGTTACGCCAAGAACACGCTAATCTCGGCAATTAGAGCGCGCCATTATTCACACCAGTGAATTGTTCTCGAGTTCTCGTTTATCGGGTAGCATAGAGAGGAAATAAAAAAAAAAAAAAAAAATAATTAAGTGTCCGACATTTCACTTAGTCGTGGATTGACTCGAATACGAATTCGCTGGTTCCGCAGACTGCCGCTCGGCGAGTTAGTCGCTTCAAACGATAATTACCCGACTGCAGCGCCGTTAGCGGAGACGCTGTCTAACTACCGGAAACTGAGCCAGCTGATTGTTACTGTGTTTGGTTACTTGGTAAGTACTTCCGTCAGCTACCGATACTATACGCAGTTCACATTTTAGTTTCATTTAAGCTGCTCGAGCACGAAACTCAATATGGACGAAATTTTCGTCGAGGTCTACAAAATGGCCGATGTTCATGAACCGTGGAACAATCTTCTCTCAGGGTTTTCAATTCTACGACCGGTCAATGGGGATGCTAAGGACCATGTAGTTTCTCAATCTAGCGCGAAGGGCGTAACTGATTTGATTGTGGCTCAGGGGTGGCCATTCTATGACGTCATAGGCCTAGTCGCATTCGATTGCAAGCGGAGGAGCTATGGTATATGGGACGTAATTGAAGGTGCTGGAGTTCGAAAGAATATGTCAATAAATTGTAATGGGATCCTCTCGTTCTCGCTCTAATGGAAACTACCCATACCTATATGAAATAGCTATACCAGAGAGAGAGAGAGAGAGAGAGTGAGTCAAAGAGAGAGAGATAGGTGGCAGCATCGTTGCTTCTGTCGCTGAGGTAAATCCAGGCGATTGGTGAATGCCGAAAATAAGAGGAAAGAGTGGCGGACCGAATGAGATAAGCTTTGATAACACGTGTATCGCTGATTGATTCGTCTGGTACCAACCCAGCTGAGTATCGATTTGTCGAAAGTTCCCAACTCGTTGCCGCCAGATCACTTCATTAAGCTACAGCCTTGATCAACGTTATCTAACCCGAGTGATTGTCCGATGTTGTTAAAATGTTTAAACGCGACCTGGTCACACGAAATACATAGTTATAAGTATTCAAAATACAGGAAACATTAATGAAAAAAAAAAAAAAAAAAAAAAAAAAATATTTCTAATTGACTTCATAAAACTAGCCACGTGCAGTTATGAAATGTCAATAAGTAAACGTCACCAGTTGCATATTCTGTGTTTATGTGACGCACAGCCTGAGTAAACAGCCACGTGGATGTATATCTATATATGTATCAAGAAACCAATTAAACAAGTACGTATATGCAGCTTGTGCTTTTCCTACACACGAAGTGGGATATAAATTATGTCGAGGCGTCTTGTAATTGGCTCACATTAACCGAACTACTTGCGGCAATGAGAACCTAACCTATCTTCGTGGCTGGTTGCTTGCTGAGCTTACTGTGCCGCCATCTTGGATAAGAAGAAGAGGATAGATTCTCCGCGAGGAGATGGGATTGCGCCGCATTTATCCTCGAAATCCCAGCTTCCTCCTTCCTAACTTCTGCTCCTTATAATAGTTCCTTCTTGCTTCTCTGGACTTCCTCTCTACCATCGGCACTTTATTCCTTTATTCCTTGCGCTCTGATCTCTATGAAATCCTAACGCGTTCATCTCAGAGATTTACAGCATCCCTATGTCTAGAATCGACCTGTCAACCCCTTTAACGGTCAATGGTTGTCTTTTTTTCGTTCTTTCCTTCCTTCCATCTTCTCTCTTATTTTTTTACTCTCTCCCTCACGTTCCGTCACTGTCAACTTCTCTCTTTGACTTTTCTTTTATCACATCAGTATGGTAAAAGAAAAGTAACATGTATGTCGTAATTGTAATCTGTTATATCATTTTGGTCCAGTGATGCATATTTCCTAGTTTTATCTATTATACAAGGTGCTCAGATTGTTTTGTATGAAAGAATTTAAAAAATTTAATATTATCTGCTATGAAGATCTCGTGAACTCGGAGAACGTGGAAACATTCATTTACCCCCTTACTCCTCCTTCCCCTGCTCTACATATTTTTCTTTCTCCAGGGTCGATAGAATAGCGGAATTCAAGCAGCGCGAGATTCTGTACATACATTTTTAAGGATTCTTCCACAGTCCATCGACTCGCGATTCATGGAGGAAGCTACACGGTGGGATTATTTGAATCGTAAAACTGCACTTTTAATCATGCATTGAGATAAGAGGATTAGCGTAACCCTCGTCTAAACCTCCAAACCAGAACCGAATATCCCTGGCAATCCCATATTTCTTATTTTGTTTTTTTTTTAACCTCGAAACCCTGTGACGTCACACGCGGACGAGCACGATTTTAGGTTATCAATTTTATCGAGTTTATACCACATCGATTTTTCATATTTCAATCGAACCTTGGATATATTCTGCGAAGAATACGGGATGTCTCAGCTGGTCTGCCTAGAATATATTTTTATTGAAAAAGAAGCCGCGTGAAAAGTTATTCAATCGCCGAAGCGAACCGAGACCAAAATAATTGAATACGTGAACGAAAGAAAGTGAACGACAGATTTTTTAAGAAAAAAAAATACGATCTTCCTGTACATTATCATGGAAAGCTAATGGCAAATTTAACACAGTGTTTATTTTTTTAAATCGTCATTTTTATCTTATTACGTAGCTTTCTTCAACCAGTTTGGATTAATTTTTTTAATTTATAAATTTGAATTCCTTCAGGCACTTTAACGTGCATTTTGGGGGTGGCGGGGCACTGATAAATCTGTAAATTTGAATCACCCTCTTGAGAGTAAGAGAACAATTTTTTTTTTTTCGTTTTTCCCTTTCGTATCGCTGTGTCCTTGGTGTTATCATTGATTCGAATGGTGGCACCAGCTTGCGACCATTTCCAGTTATGCACATAGGGGCGCCATGGCGTCGAGCATTTCAACAAAGGGAACAAAAGAGGCGCCGGATCAAGTGTATATATGCTACGCGTATGTACAAAGCATGTACGTAGCTTATTGAAAGAGGAATGCTCTGTGCTCGTACATGACGTGTGTTCTTTGAGCAAGTCGAAACTGTGTCGAACAAAGTCAATAGTTTCTCGCGCGGGAACGAAATGAAAAATTGAAAGCTCAAAGTAAATGTACATTCTTACCATATTCTGATTTTATCTAATGAGGTCTGACAATGGGACTATATTTTATTTATCACTTCTTACCCAATACACCATAATTCTACTCGTATGCGAATTATTCATTAAAAATATATATATATATATATATTAAATTTACAATATCGACGCTAGATTCTGCCTCAAGCTCGAATAAATTCTTTCAACAATGCTGAATTCCTTGTCTTTATCTATAGACTCTTTATGTAATAAAGACACTTTTATTTGATCTTTAATTCATTATTGAATATCGATACAGTAGCTGTATAGAATTTTTTATCGATTAATAAAGCCAAAGGGAGCTTTCACAACGGTACTGCCAGATGCAAATATTGCTGGAAAATTCTTCTCTGTAATACCTTTAAGGCAATTTCATTTATATACCTATACATATATTGTAAGTCTATCCTTTTCTCTCTCTTTCTCTTTATTACCCTTTCTCTGCCTGCGCTGTGAAGCGAAAAGAAAGGGATTCAAAGAATGGACGTCGAATGGGTTACGAAGTGGATCCGGCTGAGGACGAAGAAGCGGTCCAGGAAGGAAGTGCAACTTCAGGATGCTGGAACGAGTTTCAACCTCACGATCGTTTGATCCCATCCTGAGAACCCGAGTACTGGCTACTTACCTACAACCCCCTGTATTTTTATCCTTTTTCCATCCTCTTTTTTTATTCCTCTTGCTTTCCTTCCTTCTCTGCACTTTTATAACCTACTGCTTCTATCCTCGTTCTGTTACCTATCTTCGTCTTATTTTTTTTTTCTTTCCTTTTTAATATAACTTTTTGCTTTTCTTTTTTATTTTCTCTTGCTTTTCAATTCAGCGTATGACTTCCTTTTCGACAAACTACTAACATCAAGCAAGATTTCATCTCCAAATAAAATCTTCCTCATCAGTGAAATACGAAATCGTTCGACGAACCTTCGTTCATCTCGTCTATCTTTTTTAATCTTGAAGATTGATTAAAGTTTAAACCTTTTTATGATCCTCGTAAGCTTTTTTAGGACGAGAGAAGGTCGAGTTGTATATATAAATATTTTTCGTTTTATCCGTATAATTAATGTTTCTGAAAAATTCTCTTGAAATTTTTTGGGTGGAATTTTTTTTATGCCCAACTATTTCCCCAAAAATTTACAACGTATGCGGCACGCGGGCTGAGTAAATATACAGGCACATAATTGTGCTATAGAAAGAGTTTGAAAATTTTTTACGAGAATGAAATTCTTTGTTTTATGAAAACCCTTGTCATTCAAATAATTCTTCTAGATTAAAGCAGAGTTTTATTTAATTCAGTATTTTATTATTCCTTGCCCGTTGCCAATTATAATGCAAATTTATATGTATGTATTATAATTATACTCAGCCAATTTATATTCTAATATCTATTGTAACGTATTTTCTTAACTAGACACCGATAGCTAAGGGAACGAGAACTGTCTTCAAGAACTAACCTACGTCACCTTCGGCCGTCCACCCTTCGCCCACGCATCCGCATGCCAGGCGGGCGCCAGCCAATTATTTT